>JAANSQ010001311.1:0-15703 GCA_036850885.1 Lepidocyrtinus dapeste
AAGAAAAACTACGTTTTTAATGGCTAGGGATTCTGCGACGATGATGGTGTAGGAAATAGGGGCAATCATTATGACCATAATGAGATTTTTTTGAACGAGTTCGAGAACGAGAGCAGAAAATGATACAGATGGATAGAATATTCCATTTATATCTCTCTGGTAAAAAATAATGTTCCAAAACTGTCAGTAATGTCAGCGACAAGCCTTCTGCATGTGTACTGATTGGACCCAAAATACGGGAACGGACGATCTTAATTTAGTTCTTTGATTGTATCAACAACAAGTAACTATATATACCGATGGATCTGCCTTCATGGATGACAGGGCTTCGAACTAGGGACTTTGAGATGAGATTGTGATAGGAAACATCCTTATTTACAGAATCTGTGTCAAGAGAAATCAGGAGATAAAGTCAACAAGGATGAATTACGCACGGTAGAGACCCAGGCTTTACTAAATTTCCGGCGTGTATCTTTCCAACTTATGTACATTTATCAATATGATAATGAAGGCGTGAATCCATTTTCCTTCATTAAAGTCACGACTTTCCGCGGTAGATTCTGTACGGGTTTAGGGAAATGGAATAATACCCAGCACTCGTGGTACTTCACCAAGAAATTAGTTTTAAAGTGAGTTTAATCTGCTTCTTTTCACTTCATAATGGCAACACATCTTGGAGGAAAGGAGACCTGAACTAAAGATGCGAGCTTAAAAGACGTCTTTTTTAAGACGAGGTTCACGAGGAAAACATACATACAAGCTACATTTTAGGCAACTATTTCCTATTTTGTAAGAAGCAAAGAATTGTGAGGCGCATTTTTACTGCTGCCGCTTCTGCACTGTTGTGATGATGTTTTTATGAAAACTAATGTCACAAGATAATGGGATGAGTCACTGATCTTGCATCCAAGCAGGACAAGTGTGTGCATAATGAATGATACTTTTAAAATGTGTATTCATAAGCCTTCACCTTTCTCCCTTTTTACCATAAATGTACTGAAAAATGTGCCGAGAAAATTATATTAGGTAGGTGCTAACGGGTATAAGTTGGAGAACAAGTGGGATTAAGGAGCAAATACAAAACCTTCTAGTTGCGACGCCTTCTCTGAAGCCAATTTTATAATTTGAAATGGAGATTATAGTTAGAAGAGCACCAAGGTGGGCCATAGTTTTGATGCGAATACAGAGGCTGATTAAACTTTTGGTTCTTTAATGGAACCATGAAAAATGTAGTAAGATCTAGAACATTACATGTATTTATCTGAGACATTAATTGTACACCTGCATCGGTCACATTCTTGAAAGATATCCATATCACGCGTTTTTGTTTGGTAGAGCAATACAATATTGCAAGAAAAAGTTGAGTTGACTTTGGATAAATTATAAAGATTGTGTCATTTTTTTTACTATTATTTAGTCTAACTTGCTAGTTTGAGAAATGATCATGGAAATTCGAGGAACCGTCACACTTTTTGCACACATTGGGTGGGAGGAACTAAATAATTTTTTGCGCTAATAACCTCCAAGTTTAGAATGAACCGAGTTGAGTTGAGGCACAACGAATTGCTAGATTGGTCAGAATGACACAACTACTCAGAACAAGTAACAAAGCCATAATTCTTGTTTCATGGATGGACGGACGTGGACAGGGTGAGTCATACAAAATTCTAATGTTTACATGTAACCAAGTTTCTCTGAGTCAAAACCCAGAGAACTCAGCAGGATCACAGTAGTCAAGATGTAGGACATTACATTACAGTAAAACAAAAATGGCGACAGTTAGAGGAGTTAGACTACACGCTTTAAACAGATAGATTATTTTCTTGTCGTTTAGTTAAGTTCAAGTTGAACTAGATGCCATAATGCCAACAAGGCCGAGAATGAGAAACAAGATAAAATTACAATAGGAAGTGTAAATTGTTAGGTATAATAGGATTGAATCTTTGCTGAAGGTGATTTGCTGGAAGATGTTCTAAAATGGCTTGGTAAAAAGCTCATCAGCCCTTATACGTTGTTGCATTGTAGAAAAGATGATTTACTTGTGGAGATACATGACAGAAAATTGTTTAACCCATGATGATACGTTCATATCAAATCCTGAATTCAAAATATCAGTAAGACTTTCAGTGATACTAAACTGCTAACAACTCGGAAGCCATTTGGCTTCATTTTGGAATATTTTATTTTTGCCAGATTATTCAAGCAGATTCATACAAATTACCAAATTAGCCTTGTTTTTTTCTCTTCTGTAAAACCGAAAAATATATGCCGTTGTGCTCCACGAGCAGTTTTTTCTGGTCCATTGCCAAACTACGTATTCATTGATGACCATACCAAATCCACAAAACAATAGAAACTCATCTTGCCTTTTTAAGCGTGTTTTAAAATTTACTAATTTTATTCATGGTTGTTGCACGTGAGTCATAACATGACAATCTGTTATTGCTTTGGTTGTAATAAATTCCTAAATAAAATAAAACTGCTTGAAAAAAATTACATTTAATTTTGTTGAACTTTAGACATACCAAATACCAGTAGGCTGTTTTCATCCATCAGAATAAATTTTTTAAATTATAAATGTGTTATTTATTTGGGCCAACCTCTCAACACTCAAGTCAAAGTGTGCGGTTTCTGCAGGAGTGGCTTGGACGGGCAAAATATAGTCTCTTTATTGTCTCTTGAGATTCATACAGTTTTATAAATATCTCCTCCGACTCAAGTGAGCTATCCGTGAAAAAACACAAAGTTTACCTACATTTTACGATTTTCAGGCGCATTTAGCACCGATTTTTTACACTCGTTTTTACGATGCATTTCATGTTTTTATTTATTTACATAAGGAGCAATTTATGATTGTTACATTTATGCCGCCATCGAACATTCTAACATTGTACGTACGTAGTTTATGTATCTCTTTTACTCTGACACTGAGTTTAAAAAAAGAGTTCATAAAACTTGTCCCGAATTGGAGAGAAGATTCTTTATTTTTACGACACCCTTCTTCATTTGCCAATGTGTCTAAATCAGAACTGTTTATCCTAGAAAATTGAATTAGATATTTTAGGAGATGAACAGAGATAAGAAGACTGCAGTGCAGAATTTTTTCTCGAATCATGATCACAGAAACAAATTAATATACTCTTTGTGACAAGATCACTGCCACCAACCAATTTTGTTTTGTTCGTTGTTCATCCTTTTAGCTCTTTGAAGTTTGATGTGCGACTTTATTGCCACCCAAACTGCATGGAAAAAATGACAAATGGTTATTGTAATCCATTAAATTTTCTCCTAAAGGAAAAAATATACTGGGTAAAGGAGATAATTAGAGTGTTTGCTTTTTGTTACAATATCACTTACTTAATTTACTGCGTGGTCTCACCATGTCATTTGCGTTGATTGTTGCTTTGACCGAAACTGCGTAAAACCGGGCAAAAAATAATTATAATGTGATTCTTTAAGTATGGTGTAGCCTTTCTCAAGTCCCATCTTTTCTAGTTTTCTAATTACCTAATTTGGAAAGGAAGCATAAGGATTGTTGAAACTACCGTTGGAATGAGCATAGGGAAAATGTTTAATTTAGTATTTAGTATTTATTTGAACAAACCTTATTCATTGACCAACAAACCAAACAACAGACCAAACATTTATTTAATGACTGATAAGTTCTAACCATTCGTGGAGCATGCATTTATCAGACAAATTTACTCTCACATAAAAATACAGTAATTATCATACATAAGCACAATTTTAGTTCAGTCATCAATTGCTGATTAGCGATCATGATCAACATGCTTACTTGCTTGTGATTGTACTAGTTATTGCCAGTCATCAGACAAGCTTCCTTTTAAAAATCAGAAAAATGTGCGGATTATTTCTTTACTTTCTTAATTAGTTGTGAACATCCGTTAGTGTAATTATCTACTTTCATACAAATGGTTATATACCTATAACTTTCATCGCAAAGTTACTCATTGCCTGTAACATTACGATAATATTGGATGAGTGAACATTTGCAATGATCCTTTATTACTATTTTAGAAATGTCCTTGCAAAGTAGGTTGTTGTTCTCTATGCTCTTTTGGTAATTACACAAGTTGCAGTATTTCTTAGAAGGTCACAATCCTCAAAGTGGTGTGTAATTATTAATTAGGTACAATGTTGGATATCTCTGTATTTTATGAGCTTAATAATTGCGTCAAACATTCTATTAGCTGACATTCACCAATTTTCACTTCATTATAGCTTGCGATAGAATACCACATGGGCTGAGCTAGACAACAAAACCGGGTTTAGTTGAGAACGTGAGAATGCACTAATTTTTGCCATCGTTCACCGTTACATCGGTAGTTGGGTGGGCAAAGGAAGTTTAAGCGATACATTGGAAAATGTATAATTTCTTCCTTTATATAGGAAGGAAACGTTTCATCTGGAGTAGGGAAATTTGCAAAAGAAATTATGTAAATTTAACTGTATTTATCATCTCCTGTTGTTATTTATAACACATCCAATTTTTCACCAACTTTGCCCTTTGAGTCTGGACTGAATGCAACGTAAAACTCTTCTTGAAACTCAAACCTGTTCTAAAAGTCTAATGCTATATCCCATTACATTCCCAGAATAAAAAATTAGTTTTATGGGCACATTATTTGAATAATAACATATTTTTACGCGCGTTTACATTACTGGCCAGAACTTTGTTGGTCTGAATGATCTTCTTGTGACGTGAAGCACATTATATCAAGTTGTGTTTCGTCTATCTATATTGGTGTATATGGGGGCGTTTTGACTGGCAAAAAACGTACCAACATGGACATCACTTTATACTATTTACCTAAATACATAAATGCACTTTTCAAAGTTTTTCATTCCTATTCACCATAAACAAAAGGATACTTTATTCTTCAAATAGTCTCCTTGAACGTTATCTAATCAAACGTGGTACGTGTTATGATCAGTTATGAATTTTTTTAAATAATAAGATTCGTACTGCAGTAGCTAAAGTAGTAAAAAGTTTGTTGCAAAAGAATTTCCATTTACTGGACAGGGATTGTAGCTCGATAAGAAAGGCAAAAAGGAATCTTATTGGGGTTTACTATTTCATATTTCACATTCGGATTGTATGAACTCAACTTAAAATGATACTACATTAACGTCATCACATCATCATCTACAACTTAGCACTTTTCATTTTCTTCCTTTATAAGCAAAGGTAAATCACAGGGAAAAATCAAGGCATTGCATCAACCGGTGAGATTTTCATTGAACATTTAAAAGAATTAGGGAAAAAATCGTTTAAAATTTTGTGCAATATCCTTTCAATGCATTCTCCATTTCCTCGGTGAGCAGTTCATTTACATTCGTTTCATTTTCCATAAAAGCCTCGTATATCTACACTTGGTTTACAAAAGTCAAGAATTACAACCTCCGCCTTGGCATTACCATTTTCGTGGTAAAAAACCGTTTTTGCCAGAGCCAAAAAATATAAGTGGTGCGGTGAGTAGTGATGATAGTGGCAAAGTTGGGTAACGATTCGTCTTGAAGTTTAAGCTCAATTGCGATTTGTAAAGTAAATGTAAATTCAGCTCTCTCTCTCTGAACCGGCTAGCTGGTTGATCGTTGATGAGCAAGTGCAAAATAAGCTCATCACCATTTTCTTCACGCTAACTTCTCGACTCTCTGTCTTTCGTTCGGTTTAGCCCATTGAACAGTTTTGTTTTGTTCGACTACACGAATTTTCAGCAAATAACGAGCATATGACATGAAATTGAGCAAGTCCAAGCTGTGCAAAAAGTGTTGTAAGGATTCGGGGCAAATTGAAGCAATAAAGAAGAGAAACAAACGTCTTGACTTTTTAAAAAATTTTGCATGACTTTTGCTTCATCTTTTGTGTTTGAATATGAACAAGTGGTGGTGAAAAATACAGGTGTTCTGCTCTCAACCGAATATTAGGCAGTAAATATAAACAAAACAGCAAATTATGTGGGGCGAGACAATGGAAACCAAATCTTCTCAATCATTCTTCTTTCTGTTCCTGTCGCATGCCTAATTTTACGTGCCGAAACTATCTGATTTTTGTCTATTGGAACCTTACACGAAACCGTAGCAGTTTGAAAGAAATAGTTGTGTGTAGTTAAACCTGTGTTTTAACGGAACAAAAACTAGGAATTTGCCTCAAAGCAGGAGAAGAAATGAACAAGTGGAAAACGTTGTCATTCAACGGCTGCTTCTAAAATTCTCGTTCTTATACATAGAATCAACCGTTTTTTTCAGGCACAAATGCCACAAGCATTTTATACAAGGGAAACCAAACCACGACGCACAAGAAGAAAGAGGGAAAGAAGAAAGTGAGTCAGTGGAGTTTGTTAGTAGTGCTCGCGTAGAGCTAGTGGAAAGTTGAAACTCTTTCTCTCTCCAGGTTTTGGTATAAAAGCCGAGGAAAAACTACCCGGAGCCATAATGCCAGTGTCACCAGAGGAGGCTGTTAGAGGAACAAGGGGAAAAGGAGAAAAATACTAACCGACATAAGATGGTTCCGGAGCGGCGTAGTCTTTCCAGAAATTTAAGCGCACCGTGTTTCAGTGAAAACGCGGTTCAGTCACAGAGGCATTAGTGGTTTTAAGGTTGACATGAATTTTCATTCTATGCCGAAGCAAATGTTCTTAACGAAATTCTGCATTTGCTTTACTTAATTTTACAAAGAAAAAAGTTGTAATCAATATAAACTCTTAAACTGTAATAGTTTCACCACGTGAGATTTACTAGAGAATTATTAAACGTGAGAGAATGTGTTGGACTTATTAAATTGAGAGAATTAAACTCAGAAACCATTCAGTTTGTTTGATTAAAAAGGCTTTTTCAATAAACTTTGGCTGCAGGAAGTCTTAAGTGCATTGAACTATAGTTAAATATTTTGGCTAAATAGTCCAACATAGCTTGACAGGATAATTTAACCCATACGTGTTATTGCTTCATAAGTGATTGCGACTCTAAGTATTTCTTCAAAATCTCCTTTTAAAAAACAATATCGCATACTTCTTCCTTGTATAGCTTTCTTCTACTCTGGAAAAATATAAAAGGTACGTCAAATTGGAAATACTTTTTTACTTACTCGCATATAGTACTATTTTTTAAAGTTTTTCATTGTTCAACTTTCCCCATAAAACCATTTCAAATTGGCTAAAAAGGAACACTTGTTATAAACCATTTTCCGGTTAAATTACTCGCGAGAATTTGAGTTTGATTCTTGGCAAAACATTTAAGGTCTATTATTACTAAAGTCACGACAATAAAATACCCTTTCGTTTAGAATCACACTATCAAAGCACTTCTTTCCAAGTTGGTCAAAACATAAAAACTAAGAATATCACGAGTCGATAATAAATGTTTACAATTACATTACAATTTATCTTTTCTTCTTAGACCTGACAAGTTCCAAAAGAAGGATCATCATTTTTCGCTGAAAGGATTTTCCTGGGTTGTTTTCTCATTTTTGAAGCACTCATTGCCCCTATTGAATGAATTTAGCTGTAGAAAAAAAAACGATAAAAAGCTCAAACATTTTTTTTCTCACCAGCTTTAGCAAAGTTTTATTGATGCAAATTAAAATTCCACGGGATAAAGCTGGGGACACTTTCCATAGAATAGTTCCTGATTTCCTTCAGGTTAACTTATTTCCAAAATTCGATCAGGGAAAAGTTTCTTTGTTTTCTTATTTCTTGACTCCTTTTTCCAATGAACTTACTAACGAACGAGGGGCGAAAATAAACAAAGAAGTTTTTTTTATTATGCAACTCATTCAGAGACTTTGTTGATTCCGTAAGTCGCGCGTGTGGAAAAGCAAACTTTCTGAAATGACAAGTAAGTGAAGGGTGGTTCACGAAACACAAATTTATGTTGCAACGCTGTAGGAAGGAATGACGTCTATAAGCTAACAATAATATTTCCTTTAAAGTGAATTATGAAATTGTTAATTAAGCTTGAAGATTTCATAACGATCTTTTAGGAATCAACTAACTAGTTTATATTATGCCTCAGTGTTATATGGATAGGTACATGCATAGACTTTTCAGGCGAGCTGTCATGTGTGAACTAAACCATAAAGGGAAAACAATTTTTTTTCGTTGACTGTCTCAATATGAGTCTAAAGGGAGTGGTTAAATAGCGGCTGCGACCTGTTAATGAACCCTTCAGCCTAGTGGGAAAAATTTGCTGAAGGGTGGAAACTTGAATCCGATTTCCTAGTTAAAAAATACTGTTTGTTTTTTTTTCCACGCGAGGCGCCAACATTTGAATTTACCCTTTTCCTGAAGATATTTGATACTACACCACATCCACATTAGCGTTTTTGACGGCAAATGTGATGCGATACTTTCATAAGCTTGCTATCAGATCTATTGGTTCAAGTATCTAGAATCTGCAAAGTTGACGATGATGATCTGACATTTTGACAAAATTCTTACCCTTTCAATTCAAATACCTTTGGGAAACCGAATTTCACTAGTTTACTTTTTATTTTTTTTTGCTTTAGTAAAGCGAACGAGAGGCTCTGCAACATTTTAAGCAACAAATGTACGTCATTTAGACCTGAATCGCTATTTTCTTGGTTCGACACATGATCTGAATATCTCCCACATNTCTGCAACATTTTAAGCAACAAATGTACGTCATTTAGACCTGAATCGCTATTTTCTTGGTTCGACACATGATCTGAATATCTCCCACATCCAAATCATTAAATCTGGCTGAGTAGAAGAGTACGGTGAACTTCTAGCGTCATCATCTCATCGACGGTACACAATCTCTTCATTTGTGTTAACAGAACTTATCTCTCTCCCACCTTCATTTTAATCTGGTGCCAAAAATAAAATCTTTAGGGAAAAGCAGACTGAAAAGTATTTTCTACGTTTACCGGACACTTGACAGTTTTAAATTACCTGTAGATGATATGATGTCATCGAATATATAAACAGTTTTCATACGGGAAATGTACGATACTTCAAGTGGCTGAAATCAAACGTTTTCTGCAAACTGATCACAGCTTTCTTCCTGGTCCGTTCATAACAAGATACTGGCCTAATTAAGAAAGGTAAGATTTTAAAATTTGTTTCATTTTTCATATTTGTAAGTAACGTAGAAAGCAAAAATGTATGTTGCTTCAATATGTGCTTTCCTGCATAAGCGATTTCATTCTATAATTCACTTGAGATTGGCCGAATGTATTAAAAACCTCGTTTTATTTTTTAGTGGAAAACAGTCATTTTACCCTTTTCAAAGATAGAAATAAAAAAATAAGTTTTTTTTCTCTCAGATTTATTTTTTCATATGATACGTTTAAGAAAGTCTGTACAAGTCTGGAATAGAATTTGTTTTGTCACGAGCAAAACCCATAAATATTTTTGATTCTCAGAGGAGCTCTCAAGAGCGCAGCTTATGAATTAAACAAGGAAGAAACAAATCAAATAAGTCTTTAATGTTTTTTGACTTATGGACTTATTTATGGGAGCATTTAAACTTGAGAGTCATCCAAGCAAACACTCTTTAAAAACATGGAAAATCAAAGCCCCTTTTCTTTGAAAGTGGGTGCTCTTCTACTTGAAAAAGATCAAGTGCACATTATTGTCTAACCGAACAGAAAGAAACGTCCTCTTAATCTTATGCCACAATCTCAATTTTCGTCAAAAGGGATTTGAAAAAGTTCATCCTTATCGCCTATTACATTCCATTTAAGTCTATTATTTAGTTCTTTTTTATTATATAAGTATCCCACGAAAACTCCATTATATAATCTCATGTTTGCGCCCATCAGATCACTAGAAATTACATAAGGTTTCTCCATTTTTTCTTCGTTTATCTAAGTACATTTTTTGTAAACATAAATTGGATAAAACAGTGCTTTTAATGTGACACCAACGCATTTAATAGCACACTATACCACGCATCCGTCTCGTAAGTGAGAATTTAACGCACAGTAGAGTTTCATGACAAAAAATACAGCTATTCATCATCACCATCTCTGGCTACTATTATTCCCAGATGCTTAGAGACTCACGTTTTCTTCCAGCTATTCAATACTAAAGCCATATTCTTTGTTCTATTTTCATCAAGTCACATTTTCATTTCACTCCATTTGTTCGTAATGTTCCTTTCCCTATTTCTATAATGACATTTTGATGATATTTTTCCTAAAGTTTTGAGGATTTAGATGGATTGCCTTAAAATGACTTTACTTTTCCTTACAACAATTCAAAACTTTTTAAAAATATAAAGTTTTACTGCTTCACTGCTGCTTTAGTTGAAGTAATTTTAAGGGTTTGTAGTGAACTTGATTTTATATAGTTTAATTCAAGTATGGACATTATGTGTTCTTCGTATCTACGAATATAAATCTAGAATTTTTGGTTTATTTGATTAATAAGATGAATGTTTTACTATGAAATGTTATGTGATCTTGAATTCAGTTGATTGGATACTCTTATGGCTCAAGCTTTTTTTAAACCAATGTGTGTAAAAACTGATAAAGATGGACATAAGGTCTAAGTCTCACAATCAATCATTTTTCTTCGGTTTGCAAGGAAGTATTAATGTTATTACGAACACCAGGCCAAATATTTATGCATAATCTGGTATTGCAGTGTTAGCTCACCTCTCCTCACCAACCCAACAATTTCATTCCCATATTCTTCTTGAAGAAAAGGCACTTTCTTTTATTGCATAGTTGCGCAACTTTGATTATGTTATGGAATGACATTTATTCCACGAATGTGAGGAAACGCAAATCATGGACGTGCCATAGTTAAGCCCACCACACGTTTCCCAAACAATAATAATTCTGAAATCCTTTATGTAGTTGGGTAGCTTGTAGACCTTCATTTCATTCGCCTCTCATGTCATCTTTTCCTTTCCTCATGTTTATTTTTATCCTTTATCTCATACAATATTAACGGGAGGGAGGAAAATGTAACTTTATACAAATACTACACGAATACGTGCATACATGTGCATTTTCCTCCGTCAACAATGTTCTTCATGAAAATGATGAGGGAGAGGCATCAAAATTACATGATTATTTTGAACAAAGAGTGGCTGAAATGGTACTGAGACTGCATTTCTCCGCTCGTTTGTCTCCTTTCATCTTGTCTTCTGTGCAAAATGAACATTAAAAAATTATGCCTGGATTCCTATCCAATTTAATGGCAGCTTATCCGACCCAGAAAAAATAAGCATTGTCTTTTCAGAATGTACATAAGGAGCACCTACACCGTCCAGAAAGTTCAGGAAATAATGACCCACAGCTAATATACTTGCATAGTTATAATGGTAGGTAATATCAGTAATATGGTAGCCATTGTGAATGACGCAACAGCTCTCCTTTCACACCATAAAGAGGAAAATGTAATGAAATGAGTTCATACCATTAAAAATTTGGAAAAATGAATCTACTCATGATAACGGTTGGCTGTAACGTTGGCAATGTTGATTCCACGTATCAAATGCTAAGGAAGGTAAGGACAAGTTTGACGAAAAGTGCGGAGCAAATGGACTCGCAAGGTCTTTCTTGTTTATCTCCCCTGGCTCATTTTTCTCTCCTCTACAAGTGGGAAAGTGTAGGAGAGAAGTGAAAGCGTAAGCAAAATAAATGGTCATATTTTTCACAGGAAATTTCTGCTGTGTCTCCCATTAAAAAAACTCCTTTTGTGAACATAAAATATTATTTCAGGCTTAGAGTGTGGGTGTAGTAGCATAATATCCTTGTGAAGTTGTTTTGTGACGTGAGCACTTCACCTGAATTTTCGAAGCTTCTGGTGATAGATTACACACGCCTAGAGCCAAAGGAAACTCGTTGTGTCATCTTGTCTCCCTTTCTTTGTTTCTTTAGCTGGGATAGAAGACGTGTGTGTCTATGTTATCTCAGAGGTATTTGAGTTCGAGATTTGAATGGATTTCCATACAGGGGAATTTTCGGGACAAGATACAACTGATATTTTAATGCGATACATTGTTTGTCATAAGAAGGATGGAAAGGAAGCATTTTTTCTGATCAGCATGACAGTCGTAGTTATTGTTCAGAAAAGAAATAGATATCAGGAGAAAAATACCTTGTATGTGTATTTTTTGAAAACGACAAAACAAATGAGACTACATTTGTATTTGTATCGATTTCTTACTAAGATATTGCGTGCCTTCAGCTTGGAAAACGGAGAATTTCTGGATGACATGAGGGAAATGCTAAAGCTTGTAGTTACAGGGAAAGTTGAGACTGTCAGGGAAAAGAAAGTTTCCACATAAGACGAAACTTTAGGATTCTTTCAGTTGAATAGAAGCGAGATTTAGAGGAAACATTCACGTCAGCTCGAGTCATGCCGTGACAATATGTCTATTTTTAAGTGATAACAGTTGTAAATCGCCTCCATATAGAACAAAGCATTTCCTTTCTTATTTGTCTCCCGCCCATATTTTCCTGGCCATTCTTTTTCCTCGATGTCTCCTTCGAATTTATCATCATTGGCAGTGAAAATTATTACAAATTCCACTTGGGTATAGGCGCCACATTTTCATGGAAAATTTACCTCATAAAATATCTTTGGTATGGATTTAATCATAGACACGAATACAAATGACATATTCCATCTCTTTTTAAAAGCAGCTTAGAAATGTGGTATTTCGTCGAGATAAGGTCAAAAGGTATTGAGTATCAGAACAGTTTGGAGGCAATACAACATAAGGATTCCGTTTAATACCTCTAGATCATGCATTTTGCACCATTGTAGTTCATACCATCAGGTTGGAGTCGTCGTGTGAGTGAAGCTTGTTCCCTTTTTCACAAGGACACGAGCTACAACATTCATTTCAAAATTAACGAACATAACAAGATGAACAGCTACATAAATTGGAAAGAAAACTGCAGGAATAGCAGACGACGTTTGTCAGTCTGACATTGAGATTGCATGTCAAACATTTTTTGGAAAAAAAGGTTTTGCTTTTCTCGTCCGTGAGCATGAACTACAGCAGGAGTGCAAATAATGCATGCATTAATTTTGCTTAGAGCTTCCTTTTCTTTTGGGATTGGAAACAAAGACTACGTTAGAATTCATCATAGTACGAAGGAGACACATCAGACACATGCTAAGGAGTACGGGAAGAAGTGTACCTTCGGTAAATAAATGATTATCCCCGTCTTTTCACCTGTCTCTTTTTTAATGACTTGTTTCATTCATATAATTGGTAGGACTTTTAATCGCATAACGTACAGTTCATTTATTTTTAGAAAGTATTTAACCATACGGGAAATTGTGTTACTATAATCGTAAGTATTAAAGACATGCATTGTTACTTTATTAATGGTTGCAGTTAATACAGCACATGGCTGAGCCATAGGCAATCAGAGTAAAAAAAACACTTCCTCCTTATCTGATTGCGTATCTGTTTTTTGCAAACAGCATCTGTGATGAAAATATCGTGTAAAAGCCACAATCCACAAACCTCTCCATTTCTCAATGTACTTTTTTGATGAGTTTTGTGCATGTGCATGATTTGTTTATCAGGGAAGAAAAAGACCTTCTTTCAAACTTTGGTTCAAATGCACCAAGAAAAATACTCTGATGGCCAATAATTCTGAAGCTAACTTATTTGTAAACAATGTCCCTCCGTTAGTAAGCAAAGTGAAGCAGCGGATTATCTAGAATGAAAAATCTAGAGAAAGACCAACATCTATCCACTGCAAATGCAACGTGTGACGAGAAATATCTCCTGTCATTAGATAAATCACTCGTAGATTTGGTGCACACTGTGGTTCAAATCATCACAAGCTATGCATATTTTTGGAAAGGGAAATGATAGTCGCGCTGCACGAGGAAACCGAAATTCATGCCAAATCCTAGATTACGCATGACAACTATAGTTCTTACACGCTGCATCCTTTAAAGTTGTAATTTATTCGCCTTGATTCATTTCATTCATCAGTCAACATGGCTTGACTTGGCGTGGACTAATGAGAATACTAGGTCTGCGACTGCTTTTCCGGGTTACTACACTAATGCGATGTAAAATGGTTTTCCTCCATTGAAATTAGATTCCTTACGGTTGTAATTATTTCTATGCACTTATATAGGAACCTATTTAATCAATAATCTAATCGCGGGGTAATTTATCAACGGTCCACCGACTTAGGTTTCATAATTAAATAATGGTCGGTCTTTGCACATTCTGGCTTCTCTTCATTCTCTCTATTTAATCTGGTTGTCCTTCTGAAAGATACAGAGTAGGTTGTTACTTCAGACACATGAGGTCTGGAAAGCCGAACCAATTTCTTTAAGACAGAACCAACTTTTTCCACATGGATGGCTTCGAAAATTGGTTCGGTATATGGAGCCAAATGTAAACCAGTTTGTGTTAGAATAGGTTACACAATGAACAAGCCTTTGGGGTATTTTGGTAGTTTGAAGGCTACGTAGAAGAGGTCTACAGTGACTGAATAACTTGAGTGATTGGAATCAGGATAAATTACACTGGACTTAAAGCGTGCTATTTATTTAGATACCAAAGTAATACACTATATGATTAATGCACTTAAAATGATTCATTTGATTGAAAAAGATACATCATTCAAGAGGTTTGCGCATTCTGTATTCTATAGGAAAAATATTAAGTAATGTGTCTTTCCAAAAATTAACCCTAAGATACAGCCTCCCTTAGTCGTTCAGTCTGAACACTTCAAGGGTTCAGTTGATCATGACTTCACTTAATTGTCTTCTGTTCGTACATGTGTTGTAACTTGTAACAATCTCTGTCTAAATATTTTAGGAAATAAATGTAATACTATTATCCCATTTTCAGTTGAGGATTTTTTTAAATAAGGAACTTTCAAAGTTAATTATGTCATTTCTGCATTTCTATCGTTATCTTATCGCAGCATTTCTCCAAACTCACGACGCCTTGCCCTTATCATGATAAACTTGCTCAAGGACATCGTGAAAGATGTCTTTTACGTTTCATCGCGGTATTTTGAAGAAAAAAATTAAATAGGTAGTTAAACTGGGGAGAGATTACTCGTTTCCTGATTACAAATGTTTGTCTACGGATGTAATATTACTCGCTATATTATACAGTTATTATAAAGAGTCACTAAGTTTGTGAGTAGGATTTCACTCTAGCTTATAAGTTTAGATCAACTTCAGTATCTGTGTTTTCAACTTTCTCTACGTCTTTTATCAACTCGTGAAATTCCTATGATTTGAAAAGAAAGGCTAGATAAATGTCGCCATTCGTTTCAACTCGCAAGTGGAAAATATCTTTAATTCGAGTTCCTGTCCCAATATCAAACTTTTATCTTAATACTTGATCTTAATGTTTCTACACACTTATTCCAGCTCGTTTATTTCGTCTTCTAAACTGATCTAGGATTCGTTCTGTACTTTGCAACTTTCATTGCATCACGTCACGTCCCCCAAAAATCATCTCTAATTTTCTGATCGCAATCAAATTAAAGAATCCTTTCATCACTTTTGATCATCTAGACGCTCCAATTAAAAGTAATTGTTGTTGCAGAATGATGTGTCAAACCAAGAGTTTACAAGTTTAAAAATCCACACTAAGCTTTAATTCATATCTTTTTGATTCTTACGATATATTTTAGCTTACTCAAGACCTGGTTCTAACATCTCTATTTTATTGATTTCAAACAAATTTCAGCATCACATAACCTATA
>JAANSQ010001312.1:0-15702 GCA_036850885.1 Lepidocyrtinus dapeste
CAATGTCTTGTGGATCGCAATACTCGAGTCACTCGAGTCAAGTCTCCTATGGACTACGTGACATATAGCACCAATCGTGATTCGTGATCAGATAAGATTTACTGATGTAGTACATACTTTTCCATCTTGCTCAATACCAATCGTCATGTCGAAATTCCTATTAGAATTTGTCCTATTTTGAAGTTTGTCAAATGCGTTCATGGTGATGACTCATGTAAGCAAGCACTTTTACTTTGTGACTTTTGCATAAAAAGTCAATGAAGGGAAACGTTGTTCATCTAATTCATCTTTCATCTTGTACGAATTAAATTACATGCTCACATGCACAAGCAACTGAAAGCAAAAGCATAGCAAGTAGATACAACCAAAACATCGTTGTAAATTGTAAACAAACTTTTACATGCTTCTCTTTCATGGACAATGAAAACTTGAGAAATTTATGGCTCCTTGCATACGACTGTTTTCGTTCTCTTGATTGGCCAAGTTGAAAAAGTCGAGGCGGCAAAAAAATGATCAACAGACAAAATTTCCTTCTTGCTAGCAATGCACCAAATTGCACCTATATAAAATGGTTTATTTTGCCTGTTGCATCTGTCTATGTCACTGGACACCGATGGATTAAAATCTTCCATTTAAAATTTTCAGTTAATTCTAGACTTAAGCTTATTATATGTGAATATTATTCCGAATGGTGGAACAAAATTTTAACAGATTTAAAGTATGAATTAGTTGGATATAGAAGGCTGAATATAAGCGTTTCAAAGTTTAAAGAGCCGGGATGTAATTAGGTATTTCTAATTTGTATACTACGTTACATCCACATCAGTGAACATTCCATACGTAGAAGAAGAACTACGTCTACTCTGTCTTATCGTTTGTGCAGTTTGCTTAAATAATTCTGCTGCACGAACGGGAAGAAGTAATCATTCGTGGCTCCCGTATCCAACCTATCCTTGGAGGAGAGCAATCAATTTGAATGCATACCAACACTCAGGTTAGTACTATTTAAAAGAAGAAGATTATTATCTCCAAGATATTAGCTTAGTCATTGCAGCCGTGTTTCAATACTATCTTATCAGTACGTGAAAACCATGGTTATGGTTTTAATTTCACACCGCCCTTTCCTCTCTTCCATTTCTTGACTGGTCTGCCTGCTCTGATTTACATATGAAAACAAGTAAATTAAATTCGTGCTATGATACCATGAGTTTAGACGATAACGTGAATTCTATTGATAAGGATTTTCTACGAAAACTAGTTCGCTGATCTACAAGACTTGTAAGGGAGTTTTAGTTTTGTTTATCTATCCCGGACATTTCTTCATCTTTGTTCATACGCGATGTCAATTTTTTACTAAATTACCATAAATTTAAAAATTTCGTAATACAAAGAGGCTGACTAGTTCTTATATGCAATGGCGTATCGGCCGGCAAACGAATTAATCAATAGAATTCCGTCTGTAATAGTCTCCATTTCCCGAAGACCTAGGAAAATGTAAATTTATTTTCAAGGATATTTATTTTATTTCGACTAAGCGCAGTGTAGATTCTAGTCCAGCTTTTTTACCTTTAGACTGTACTCAGATTACACGTATTTGAAAATTGAAAATGGCTTTCTTACCGGACCATGGCACCAGACACGAAGACTTGAATGATGCAGTGCGTACAGTGGAATTGTAGAGATAAATTAGTTATTGCAGACATTGAAGGAAAGTGTAGTCGTCGAGTCGCAGTAGAAGTGAGATTTAATTTATTCGAGAACACTTGGTAAAGACAAGGATACCTACGCAGAACCAAGCTACCATTACCAGCGAGAGGCTAACTTGTAACAATTAGACAGATAGTTCCTATCACCGCAAGGTAATTTAGTCTTGAAATTTGATTCAGATTGAGAGTTTGTGACTAGGTTGTCCTCATTGGGGGTGTATTTTCAGTTTACTTACTGCTAAGATTAATTTTGTTGCAAGTCCTTTGTTGAAAAACAAAAGTCTTAACTTTTTTAATCAAAGTTAATTGAGCAACATTTTGACCGCTCAATCGCATCGCACTTGAATTCCAATTGCAAGGTTGCTCTGGGGTTTGAAAAGATATGTTGGCTTATTCAAAACATGTAGGATGAGTCAGATTCAATTCAGTATTCGTGGAATTAGCGAAATTGAAGGCACTAC
Source organism: Lepidocyrtinus dapeste (assembly GCA_036850885.1). Taxonomy (NCBI): domain Eukaryota; kingdom Metazoa; phylum Arthropoda; class Collembola; order Entomobryomorpha; family Entomobryidae; genus Lepidocyrtinus; species Lepidocyrtinus dapeste. The sequence goes on from JAANSQ010001312.1 coordinate 2,168, forward strand.
ATTTTTTAATTTTTACAGGGTCGTCGACCACTAACTGAAGTGCAGAAGGCTGGTTCAACCAGCAAAAATGAAATGGTAGGTCGACAGCAAACCGCAGCTAAACAAAGGGGAGTGAAAACTCCCGACTCCCCCAACGGAGCAAAAAATGCTTTGAGTAAGGTCAAGAGTGGTCTGGTTACCAAGAAAAAATCTACTAAAGTTTACGCATCAAAGGAAGTACAGACTGAAAATGGAGATGTTTCCATCGTCACTGGAGGTATTTCTCGAAACATAATTATTGTATTTTAAATGAAGAATTTATTCAGTTTATTCACAAATTTTTTACGTTTTTTTTTATAGGAGAGGCGCCTTTGGAATATTGGAAGGAGTTGGCTGAAGGTAGGCGACAAGCGTTGGAAGAAGCCCTAGAGGAAAATTACAACCTTCATCAGCGTGTAGAAGAACTAGAAAAGGAAAAGGTTCTGCTGGAGGAAATGGTGGAGCAAGCGAAACAATTGGCTGGAATGCTAGAGGTTCGTGTATTTTAGAACCCAATGACACACTAAACTTTCAAGACTTTAACATTTTTGACATTGCGTCATTATTTTTTACAGGACCTAAGCGACGAAGAGAATCCAGACGAATCGGGAATCGGGTTTAGTTCTAAGAAAGGTGTCGATGATTCCATCCTGGATAAGGAAGCTGACGAATCCATTCTTGACAAGGAAGGTGAAGACTCCATTGTGGGCAAGGAATGTGAAGATTCCATCCTAGAATAGAAATCTCCCAAAAAATCACTTTTACTTGTATTGATTCCACGATTCACCAACTTTTCATATTCATTGAAATACGGTGGAAATTTTTTATTTTATAACAATTGCTACGGTGATGATGTAAAATGTGCTTCCTTCTTAGAATTCGCATGTACACCTACACTTACCCAAGCTTGGAGACTGAGATGATTCTAGAATAATTATAAACGATGTTATGTCTACGTTTTAAATTACTGATAGGTTGCTGAAACTCTAAACCTTTTTATATTTTAAGATTATCTCGCAGCATAAATATTTAATAGGGCTTAATTAAGTAAACTATATTTACCAGCGCAGAATATGTGTACTATAGGTGCCTAAATTATTGTATGAGTTTATATGAGGTGAATGTTTATGTTGTCAGTTCAATTCCTGCGAAATTGAAATAAATCAAGAGGATAAAGTACTTCACGTTAAGACATCTCAATTTAATCGTCATAAACACCATCCATGAGTTTTACAATAGTCAGTCTCAACAGTAAAAATGCTTATAATACTTGGAACAAAGCACAAATTTTACGATTTTAGTTGATACAATATCAGTATATTAAAATTAGTAAGACTTGATGTCTGTACACATCCTTCTATTTTTACGGGTTAAGACTACCGGGTTTTTCAAATTAATCATGATTATATTTTGTAAAAAATAAAATTATTTACACATTAAGAAGGCATTAGTCAGTGTAAATCTGAGAAATCCGAACAATGTATAAAAACCTTAAGAGAAGATTAAATTAAAATGAGAGATATGTCTAGAAAAGGAGGCGATTAAAAAGTGAAGTGTTTCAGCTGGAGTCTTGCTCGAGACCTTCCTTAGCCAATAGCTCCAGTCCCTGAAGCCCTTCTTGAGTAACCGGGAATATTTGTTCCTCCCCCAAAATGGAGAAGAGTTTTTGAAAAGGCGCAAATTTCTTGAGAGTCTCCTTATTCCCAATGAGTACTAGCTTCCTTTGAGCTCGAGTTATTGCAACATTCAGACGCCGTAAATCTTCCAGGATAATCAACTGTGTATAAATTAGTATTATTAGGATCTGACTTGCTTGAAGAAGAATTTCGTTTTTAGTCTAGCTTACTTTACGGTCCTCTGTAGCTTGCTTGGACTCATCATTAACAGATGAACCGCTCGGAAGACTTTTAGTGAAAGAGCAAATTATCACTTCCATCTCCCTCCCTTGATATTGATCTACAGTGTTTACTTCAACGTCCAAATAACTTTTGTTGGCCATCTTCCCAAAAAAATGTCGTAACGCATTGACCTGACCTCTGTAGGGAGCAATGACTCCCAACTTGGACGGTGGGAGCTTGCACTGAAAAACATCAAATAAAATTCATCAAACTAGAATACCAACTCGCTTTTTAATTTACAGATTAAGCAATACTCACCTCGACAAATAGTCTAACGCAGCCAACAGTCAGATACTTTTCAGCCTCGTTCGCAATGGTCTGCCCAACTCTTGTTTCATACGCGGAGATGTTGGAGGTGTCGAAGAACATTACAGCTTTGTCTGGTTTCTTGCTAACGGCTTTACATAAAAATTGTCTCCCCGCTGCGTTGCTTACCTTATTCATCAAGAATGACCGTAGATCTTCTTCCAACAATTTTATTCGAGACTTTTCTTGTTGCTCGTTTCCACACTTCATTTGGTTGTCATACATGAGTTCATTAGCAAGTTTTGTTATTGCAGCGTTCATTCTGTATTGAGTAGTCAGTTTAACTGTGCTCACAGGTGTTGCCATCAAAGAGAAGAAATTATCGCACAAATTTTTTGACCTGCGGGCATAGAAGCATAAAGTCAAAGCGTTAGCTTTAAATACAAATTCAAAATTCGTTTGAAAATATACTTTAAGATTGAAGACTGCATCACTGGCGGAAGTTGGTGGGGGTCACCAAACACAACATATTTTTCTGCAAAAGATAACGCTCCAAATGCAGCGGTGGGTAAGGCTTGAGACGCTTCGTCCAGAATACAATAGTCAAATTTGCGATGCTGAAAGAGTGGATGCTTCAAACTCAGCAGGGTTGTTCCGACAACAGGCTAGAAAAAAAACATTTTTAAGTTTTTGAGTTATTGGAGCTTACTATGTTTAAACAGATCTGCATAATATGTGAGAATTATAATAATAAATACTTCATCAAATGCTGCCTTCATTTCGTCCACTCCTTTCACATGAGACGCTATACTTTTAGAAGTGAACTGGGTCAATCCAGCATTACAAAGTCCACTGGTGCTGATTCGAATGAAATTAGTGTCGTATGCCTTATACTTCATCAGAATATTATCAACTGCAGAGCTAGTGTATGATGCAACAAGCACAGACTTCCCTAGATAGACTAGCGTCCTCAGCAAACACACAATTGTAGTTGTTTTCCCTAAGAAGGATCAAATTATGAATTTAAAAAAAGAGAGATCCAATTACTCAAAAAACTCGAATGACTCACCCGATCCTGGTATTCCCTTCACAAAAAGGAAACTATCAGTGGCTAAAGATTTGCAAACTACTCGTGCTTGTTCTCCATTCAAATCCTTGAGGATTTCCTTGACGTGATTATCCGGAACCTGGATCTTCTTGAAACTGGGTTGCTTTCTAATAATAAGACGATTAACTAACTTAAGCAGTAGTAGTATTTTAAACTCCACAAAGTCTTTTTGAGTTATTACATATTTACTTGTTAATAATGTAATCGCGTAGTCTGGCCGCCTCGGGTGTATCCTCCATCAGTTTTAGGAGATACCAGTACTGACTGGCAATGGGCGACGAGCTGTTGATCTTGTCCACGGAATATGTAAAATCTGCCTTGATATATTCTTCGTGCAGAGGTCTACAAAAATATAAACATTTGAATTTCGTAATAAATCTGTAGGAACAATTTAGCAAGTTTAGAAAACTTTGATTGGTCTCAATCTTACTGGTCCAGAGATAGGGTGATTTCATTGTTCCTAATGGCTACTACCACTCCGTAACTTATGCAAACTTCTACGTTCGAGCTGAGTACGACAAAGTCATCAATTCCCAGTCTCATTCCTCTTTCTTGACTGGATGCCTCTTTCAAGAGCGAAATTAAGAATGAATTCTTCCCACTAACGCCTTTGAAGGTCGTGCATTCTCCGAATAGTTTCAAATTTGCTACACACGTACCAGCCTCCTCACTATGAAATATGTTCACAAAATTCATTATTTTAATAAAAAAAATTACGAGCAAAATACTCAAAACAGACAAACCGCTCCGCAGGAGTTTTGGTCCACAAAAACTTGTCGTTGTAACCTTGCTCTACTAGCTCAGTCTCTGAGTTTATTACTTCAAGCCAGTCTTGAAAAAAATTTATTTCTCCGTCGGACAACTTTAATGATTCTAACAAGCTTTTTTCTGTAAGGTTTAGGTTGGCTACTGGACTACACGCACTTCTGTTGAAATAAAAGAAATGAGTTGATTAACCAATTGATTGGTGTATTTAAAAAAAAAACATTATAGTTAATTACTTACTTTACGTTTAACGCACAAAGATTCCTAACTTCACATGAAGTACATTTGAAATCGAAGTCTGCATCTGCAATCGGTAAATAAGGTTGCTCCCCGTTAACCAATGTAAGGTGGCGTATTAGCTTGTTTCTATTAGCTATCAGTTGCTGCAATTCTAACTTCTTTGTAGAGTGAAGCGATATGGAGTCATCACTGCAAAATTAACAAAATTTGTTGAACATCCATTCTGAAGGTGTATAAATTGATCAAACTGTGCACTGTATTTACCTGATATAAAATAAAATCGCATCGTTTGTCGCCCCATATTTCATGCTCATCATCAAAGTGTACAAAGCAACCTGACCCATGTGGTCCGCCTTTAATTGCTGTCGCTTTTGATGGCTCACACTGCCCGTTTTGAACTCAAGTGGAACAACCTAAGTATATTATTAATATAGATGCGTTTGTGCAAACTGTGTACATGAATGAGTATTTTTTTGTTATGGGTAACCTTCGTCTCATTATCTTTCTCGATCACGACAGTTGCATCTATTTTACCCTTCAGCCCAAACGATGGATTCCAAACACAGTCCTCTATACCCATGACCTTCTGAAACGTAAATCTTTGATAGCGGGGATGCGCGACAGAAGCAAGAAATCGCGAACCGACAAAATGGGAAACCCAACCGACTACTTCATCTTGAAGTGTTTCTAATTCTGCGTTTGACATTCCACAACTATAGGCTTTCTCCAGCATTTCTGGTCGACGACAAATTCGTTTGACGGCCTTTTTTAGCTCAGAAACTTCCTTCACTTTTTCCACCATCGCCTTAGAAATATAAAAAGGCTGGATGAATATAATATCATTTTGTTTAGTTTATAAAAAAGTAAGGTAGTTTTTTACCCAGCATATCAGCTCGTGAGCTAATGTTCCTCGAAAAGTTAATAGATTGTCCCCGCCCCTGTTGACTCTAGAAAAAGCTGCCTTCCTTTCACAGTAAAGTTGGGCGACAATATTCGTGGCGGAAATGAGACTGTCAGGTTGAACTATCAAGTATCCTTGGAGGCGCTCTAAAAGGTACGCACCGCTTTCATCAAATCTGGCTTCGATGATGTTAATCAAGGTCCCTGGGGTTAACCAATCCATTTGCGCCCTAAATTTAATTGATAGATTTAATTAATAAAGTGATAACAATCAAGGAATTAGGTAGCGAAGCGATGAGTTTACAAATTTTCTGCTCACCACATATCCTTCAGGATGAGTCGATTTGTTGAGCCGTCTTTTTCAGACTTAATTTTGTAAGTGAGGGTCAAACCCCCTCGCGACCGAACCTTGCTTTGTCGATTCTCAACAATAAATCGATTCTGTTGTTCCACATGCAGTAATTTAGGAGACGGTGAAGAGATCAGTGATACAGCGTGGAGACTTGAAGGGCCACTGAGTCTAAGACCATTTACTCCAGAACCAACCGCATTTGTATCGAACTTTAACCTTTTAGAGGCTTCTGCCTCTGATGGTACCCTGGCGTTAGAATCTTTACAAGGAGATCGGGATAGAGATGCCGTCTGTTGTCTACGTGATGCACTTCCTTCGTTTCCTCCAGTCGTAGGGGAATCATCTTCAGACCTCTTCCGCTTGAAGGTGTAGAATCTTCCCCCATCCTACAAAACCAGAACATTTCCGATTCGAAAAGTGTCAAACAGAATGAAAGAATGATTCTTCATTTGAGAAATCTTACCTCATCAGCGAAAACGCCGACTGTCAATTTTTCTTTTTCCGCGTACATGATAATAATTTAACTAATCAAAAAAACTTAATTCATTTTTTTAGTTTTCACCACAATTAAATGTGACATTCAATACAGTTTGAATTCCAGTCACAACCAACTGAATCTTACAGACAAAACACATTGTCTATGTACTGTACCGCCTAAACACCTTTAAAAAAGAATTTTTGTTTATGTTTTGGTGAACGGAGCTGGGGCATTAGTGTACAAATTAGATGTGTTGTATTTGCTTATCTTGAACACTGTGTTACTTTGTCAGTTTGTCCACATTATATTTGAGGCCTTCCTTCTGGTTCGCAGGATGCTCGATGCTCGAGGAATTTAAAAAACAATTTAATGAACATACGCCTCATTTAATTTGCATGATATCTGTTCTACTAACGATTTTTATTGTATAACTCAGCATATTGTAATGATAAAGGATCAGTTTAGCACAAATGTTAAGCTTACACAGTAAAAACTTAAGTCAGTTTTTTAATTGCTGGAATGACTATAACATCCTCTATTTCATGATTCATCAAAGAAATCNAAAGAAATCAATGAGGAGCTTTTGCTAATCAGAAACAAGGGATTGTAATTTAGCTTGGCTTAACCTGATTAATAATGGTAATGATTTATAATTATTAATTAGTACAGTATATAATAACATTCAGAACGAACCTTCCGGCTCACTTAATAATTATTTTTAAAGCCCACTGCAATCAATGTAAATCTTTCCTATCGAGTTTGCATTGTAAGCCAAAGAAGATTTTGTATAAAATCTCCTACGGCATTTAGTGCTTGTGATTGTTGATTTACCCCAAGTGCGTTGCTCGCCAACAGTCTAAAACTCCACTTTCCTTTGGATAGGCGTGATAACACTAACACTTTGAGTTGTAAGTAAATGTATTTTCACTAAATCTACTTTTTCATTTTTTTTGAATTATTTGAGAAGCACATAAATGCCAGAAATTAATTAATGTATCTGAAATCTATTTTAGACGGGGTAAATTCTAACTTTCAATCTTACATATTAATACTCATTACTACTCATAGATAAGACTCAACTTAAATAGTTCATAATGACAATGATATTCATGACCGGAGTTTTTTATAGCCTCCCATCATTGCTTTATGGAAACGGAGATAAATGCAAGTTTGGTACGATCCCACTGGCAGTTAAAACGATTTGATGATACATAACGGAGCCAACGTTCGTTTAACCACTGATTGTGGACAAAAAAAATCATAACATTTTAAAATTCTTCTAAAGGTCTACTTCCATACAGCTTCAGACCGCCATATATTATCGCACTCTTTTAAAAACGGAAAATACGATCGCAGTTATGGATAGCATCCCTCTTTGGAGACTTGATTGTTAATAGTAACGCTAACGCGAAATGTTATTATAAGTAAAGGCTTCAAAAAAATAAAAAAAGAATATATTAACACAATAAATTACATTAAATACTTAGTATAAGTTGCGTGTTTGTAAGTTTATTTTGGTTAGCATTTTTCAGCAGGGCATTTGGTACCTAGTGACTATTTGTAATTATGTAAATGGAACAGTTATTTCCTAAATCTACATTTTAAAGCGAAAAAAATTCATCCAGTCACTGAAACTTGCAGTGACTTTGATTCAGATTGAGATGTACACTTATCTACAGCTTTTAATTCTAGCTGTCGGAGAAACCGAACTCAACCTCATGGTTTTTAGTTTTTACATTCTTAAAAATTCATTTAGTCTGTTTGATATAGCATCACGATAGGATTCGATGGATTTCGTTTTAGTCTAAATCAATTGCTCATATTGTAACAACACTTTATACAAAATAGTGTTTAAGAAAGCAAATACTAGTCAGAGTTTTAAGGGAATATATTAGAAGGAATTTAAAAAAAACATGCATTTACTCTGATACGTCAAATAAAAACTAAAAGGACCAAAAATTGATTAAGCTTATATCAATGATTATTCGAAAGCTTATATGAAATGACGTTTAAAAATAATTTAAAATAAAAGCAAGGATGAGGAATAATAAATACTAGTCAGAGTTTTAAGGGAATATATTAGAAGGAAATTAAAAAAAAACATGCATTTACTCTGATACGTCAAATAAAAACTTAAAGGACCAAAAATGGATTAAGCTTATATCAATGATTATTCGAAAGCTTATATGAAATGAAATTTAAAAATAATTAAAAATAAATACAAGGATGAGGAATAATCCAGCCCCTGTTGTCAAAATCATAAATCAAACTTAAAATTAGTCATATTTACCTACGACTTCACCTAAATAATAGGTTTCGTCAGAGTTTAAATTTTCTATGATAAATGAATATAAGACGGCTACGGTATTCGGTATGTTTTAGAAGTATAGCGCATTGAGATAGTAAAATGGCGCGAGTGATTAAATGCTATCTGTACTCGAAGCAGATAAAATTGGTAAAGTGACCAAGTGAAATACTAGAATAATCCCAGTGTCAGGATGACAATAGTACGGAGATCGTAGTGAACCCTACAAGGGCCTCTAGCTAGTTGTTCTTATTCGGCTTGTGTAAGTAGCCGCGGACTTTTGTTTCCTCTCCATTCCGATCGATTTGAACTTCAGTGTAGCGTTCTCCTTTTGTGCTAACCACTTGACCTTCACGATAACGCACCATCTTCTTTGGCTCCTGCGAGAAATTAAAATAGTGTTTATGGAGACTCTGAGGAGAAAATATGGGTAGTTTAGGTTTAGATAAACTCACAGCTTTTGGCAAAAGGGGTTTGTACTCCCGAGCGTCCTCAGCCTTATCAATGAATCCATATCGAGCAAAAATCCTGTCCTTTAGAGTTTTCTCATCCACATCCTGCGATTTAGACTGGGGTTACGTGAGAAAAAAAAGCAAAGATGTTACAATGAGCTATATTCGTCTTTTTAACTCAAGAAAACTGAAATTAAGCATGTAATTTAAAACGTAGAAAGTTTTTAATCTGTTATTTGATAAGAAAAATTTTATTAGAACATTTCAACTTACGTTGGAACGATGTCTGTTTGTCAGGGGCATGGGAGACTTTAAATCTCCAGTTTCCAACTGAACCAAAACCATCTGCACAGCCTTTTCTAAGTCCCCGTTGGCCAGTGCGACGAAGTTCTGTGCATCTATTTTTTGTAGTGTTGGGAACATCTCCAAAAGAGTCATGGTTTTCTCATTGTGTTGATCTTCATACAACTATTGATTTCAGAAATAATATTACCATATACCTTCATATTCAAATTCAATTTACATATTATCTACCGAGTTATGCCTCATACTTGCAATCGTTGCATCAAGTCTCCTGCATCGCATTCCCCATCACCGTTATCTGAAATTCTTGGAGTGCGAGATCGAGAATTTTTTCTACCATTACTTTGGCCATTGGAGCTTCCACCACTGGATAAACCACTGTCAGTTGAAGATTCAGAGTTACGCTTAGATCTTGGCTCATGTGGCTTTTCTTTTGCGATTTCATCCAAAAGGGAATCAAACCCGAATTCCTTTTTGGCTCCTTGGCCTACGAATTACCAATAATATTTTATCTGAACTGATATTTATGACATTTACTCCGAAGCTTTCGCAATAAGAAAAAAGCAAAATTGTGCAAGTTAAGTTAAAAACGATTGCGTAGAAATGAATTCAAAATTCAAGGTGAATGAATATTAAGTGGAATGCCGAAGTTTTATACTTTTTTTTTATCTAAAACTCTCTAAATCCTTACCTTTTTTCTGCTCCTTGAACTTACGAAGTCCTTCCACAAGTTCAGAGATCCACTCGGTCACAACTTCATGAGGAATTTTTTCAAACTCTGGGAAATAAGCAGATAGCATTTCACAAAATTCTTCCACATCGAACGTATCTTCAAGCAACCCATTTTCAGTGGCTAGGCTTTCCAAGACCGTAACCACATAGTTGAGAACAATCTCATCCAGAGTACTGCACGAAAAAAGCAATAGCAAGCCAATTAACATAGCGAAATATTGTACTGAAATATTGAAATAAACTCTCAACTTTTAACCGAAACCCTTAATATCACAAAAAAAAAACATTTCCGTTACCTCAAGTACGATGATTGGATGTGCTGATTGATGAATCCAATCATTGAAGAAGTGACAAACTTGTCAGTTTCAGGGTCACTTTGTAGATCCATTTTTGGATAGGAAAGTTTTCAACGGTTTCCTTTATAAATGCCAAGTGGGAACTGTATCTTTATTGCACTAAACTCAATCTCCTGAGAGCAACTAAGTCTTTAAGTTGCTAAACGGCTGGAGTACCCCAAGTGAAACGAGTAAGATGAAATGCTTCTGAGAATCTGAATATGGTTAATATTTGACGCAAGTATTGTATTCTTTCGAAGCAAAGCAAACTTGTGTTTTAAAGCTTCAGCCCAGTTTGCATTCCCTGGAGTAGTTTCTATGGGTGGTCTAAGTTTACTAATGTGAAGCTTAAAGAAATTCGATATCCCCAAATGCTCTGATTCTTCAAGGATAAACGTAAATTCTCAAAATCTCAAGTTGCAATTCGCTCCTTGCTTCTCTGGCTGCTTTGGTTTATCGCTGGAAAATGCTTGTTAGCTGACTAGACAAGCCACAATGAAAATTATGCGGATGATGATGAGGATAGTAGAAGGTAAGTGTAATCTAATGATTACTTCTGTTGGAACGAATAAATACTTACGATTGCATAGCCCTTTGAGCTAGTTGATTTCTAGGTTAACTTATTCTAATTTTTGTGGATGTTAGAGCCTCTACTATGGTCAAAGCGTATGAAAGATTTTTGCATTCATAGACACCTTGATTGGCCGAAATATAAGTGGATTCAGTCGTTTCTCAACTGCACACCCAAACATGAGATTGGTGACTTGAGATGATTGAAACCTCATTTTTGTTATACGATTTTGCTTGAAACACAAGTAGTTCTTTTTGAGTTCAGGTAACACCTTGTTTCACAACTTTTAATTTTCTTCGCTCCCGTTTCCTTTCTTAGCACTAGTCACGTCAGCCTTTATCTGAAGGGTATTATTCAACAAAATAATCATATCCCTACGAGAAATTAATACCCTACTATTCTTAAAATGTCAATGACTAGGAATATTTTTAAATTTTCTTCTTACCTTACTGAAATAAATATGAGATTTCGATGTTAAAAATCATTTGCAAAGTGCGTACCTACGTTTGTAGGTTTAAAACTATCCTCTTCTCGCCGCACAGATTAAAACTATCAACTTGCAAATATTCTACCAAGCTTTTATAAGCAGAAGCTTTTTCTTATTTTATTTTGATTGATGCTTGAGGGAATTTGAGAGTATCACAAGTGCGTTAACAAGTTCCTGTCCATTTAATCTGTCATTTAGTGTTCGAATAACATTTTTTTGTTGGGACTACCAAGTTACTACACGATGTGTCGTCCGTTGCTCCACAAATTCAAATTCACTTAAGATATTTTCTCAAAATCTTCTTCTCATGTCAATGAACGATCCAATAAATAAACACTACCAAATACTAAAAAGTAGTGGTCATCCTCTTAATGGCATCATTCCCTAGTACAATACCAATTTAATCACGACACAACAAGAGAAATTGGATATAGCGCACCATACACACTCATTCCATTCGACGACATGAATAAGCGTTCTCGTTGACTTCCATGAATTAATGGATTGGCTTTTATGAGCGAATTATGAGAGACAGGATAAAAACTCGAATAATATATTTTTCTGCACTGTGTCCTCAGAATGTTTCCTGAGTAGATGTCTGTTTTTTTTCTGGTTAGGTACTTTTTCGCATTTTAACACTAATGCGCTTTAAATAATTCTTTTGTTTTGTGATGGCTCGAGATTATCTTTTTCTTTTTCCAGCTTAGATATTCCAAACTGTTTGCTCGTTAAAGAGAAGATTATATGACAGGTTTACGACGCTTTTTTTGATGAACTGATTAAAATATTTGAATACGCTTGGAAGAATATTAAAGCCTTAATAGGGTTGTGTTTTTTTCGCGTACGGAATCACTCTTTCCTTGATTCCTCCATATGTACCTATGTTTCATCAAGTGTGTCGCACTTCCTCTGGAAATTACTCGAGATAACAAAAGTTGTGTTGTTTCAAAGGGATGAACCTGATACGGAGGTGGAACGAAAGACCTGCTGATGATGGTGATTTTGATGTGGTGATGATGATGATGACACTAAACTGGCTTTACTCCTCTTTTCTTCCTTCATCCTGTTTGTAAAAAGTGAGGGGTAATACATGGTCATTATACGGAAAATCCTACAATACACAAAACACGTACTAGAATCATCAAAGGGGAAACAAACAAACCATACAAGAAAAAACGGAATAGAAAGCTCCAGCAGCGAAGCTGCAAAAAAAGAAGTTGAAAATGTCATAAAGGAAACACTCTTCAGTTTCCTGCTTTCTGCATGTACGTTTCGTATGTAAACTCTCGCCTGCTGGTTATTTCGCGTGATCATGTTATGATACAATTCGTAGGAAAAGTTTTCGGTGAAAAGGTAAGGTAGCAGCGGTGCAACTATTTGCTTAGGAATCGGAAGAGTACGTGGCCATGGAGGGATTACGCTGTATATTTTCTTTAGTTTCTATTGCTTAAATGTGTAAGGTCACAAGTTTTTTAAGATGTATGTTAGGCAGCTTTTTACAACAAACTTGTAGTTACTCATACTGTTGCTATTGCTGGCGCTGCTGCTGGTTTTTTTTCCATCGGAATGTAAGGAGAAACACTCTTTCACCATTTCCCACGAATGGTGTTGCGTTTGGCCTGGAAATGTGATGGGAAGTAGAAAGTAGAAATGAGCTTGGAAATAGCAGTAGCATAGTTGAGCTCGAGCTCCAACCAAATTCTGTATTTATGCTTTGGCTTTCCTAATATTATCCAGCAGTTTCCGACTATACAGTAGATCTTGTGGTTTGATCTAGTCTTATAAATTAATTTTCCAAAGGCTTAATAATTAACCACTTATGAGAAAGCGGGTGGAGTTAGTGTGGGTATACATTTTGTAAGAAACTATGTATTTCCCTCCATCTGAAAACATGTGTCATTAATTAAAATGGAGCCTAGAAAATGATAATTACAGCAGTAAGCTTACCTGTAGAGAAAGCATAGTGACCTGGTGATGAAGCAATGAAAATTAAAATGAGATGATACCAGAACTGTAACCAGACTTTCTGGTTGATGGTCGGCTGGATAACTTTGACTGCATTAAAATTTTGTAATTCATGGCGGTTATTGTATTTTCCTACTTAAAAAATGTTGGCTTTAGACAAAGAGTCATGAGCTTTTTAGACTCTACTTATACAATGATAATATTCACCTTACCACCTAAGTTAAAGTCCTTAGCTGTAAACTTGCAAATTAATATCGTTTTCCTGGAGGCTTTACAGTAACTACCTAAAAGGTTTACATTTTCGCAAACGTCTACAGAATTGTTATCTGCAAAAACACAGTCAATTTGGAAGCTTGTGGTTTTCACCTTCCCTCTCAAAT
>JAANSQ010001313.1:0-15689 GCA_036850885.1 Lepidocyrtinus dapeste
CCGATTAACTCGAGCATATCGTAAGCTGGGCTAGTTTTAGCTTCATTAGACGATGAAGATTGCGATCTTCATTTCTCCAAAGACAAGAATGTTTTTTTAGAAAAAAGTAATTGGAAAAAGTGTGCAATAAATGAGATAGAAAAACTCTTGCCTTGTTTCGTATGCATCTAATGATTATAAAGTGGTATCCGCTTAGCGCACTCACGCAACATTGTACCTCCCATACATCTTGTTGTTAGGTAAACCGATATTAATGCATATGAATCTTTCTTTTTGAAAACGTAAAAAAGAGGGATCGCTTCGGATCTTTTGCATGTATTGTGTCTTTCTTGTGGGTATGCTTCTAAGCATTTACTGTACATTGACCGGGAATGGGATAGCTGATTTAGGGGAGCGAGAATAATAATAATGACAACCAAGAAACAGGCAAGCTAGCAAGGGCGGGTTTAGTCCTTCAATTTTTCTCATATAGCAAAAGTAATAGCCGTCATTCATAAAAGGCTCTGTTTCACATATGTGTAGGTAGTTTAAAAAACAGAGATTATCCAACCATTCATTGATAATAGGTGTTGTACACTAGAAATATATTTCCTAAATATGTATACATGTATGTATACTTTATGCATATATATTTTTTATGCAAGCATAAATACCGTAATCAAGGAAAAAATTGCTCTTCAAAGTATTCGACAATTTTCTAAATTTTCCTCAAGAAACTTTTTCACTTCCTGTTTTCCGATTTCTGTCAAAGAAAATAAGAGCAGATTGACGTTTTGATGGTGTGTAAACTTAGTTTGGAAGAGTAAATATTTTCGTGAGTTTTATGTCTACTAATCCAAATTAGCCAAAATTATAGTTTTCTCAAACTTAGTTTGGAAGAGTAAATATTTGCGTGAGTTTTATGTCTACTAATCCAAATTAGCCAAAATTATAATTTTCTCTACGTCAGCTTAAATACGTTTGATATAATTTTTTATGTGAGTGCATTTGTGACAAAATCGTTGGATTTCTCGGTAAAAGTAAATACACTTACACTTTATATTTAATTTAGTTTGTATTTTATTGAAGGTGCATGATATTTGTTGACAAAGGGAAAACTTACAGTAATAAACAAAGTTAACCAGCTGACCGACCACAAACAATTACGACGCGATTGACTTTGTTCGCGTTTGCTGTTAGATTCGAAAAAAAAATTGCTCTGGTTTTTAAAGGTTACTCGTTTTGAAGGAAAATATTTGTTTTGACTTTTCTAGATTCTTGACAAAAGATGTCGGAGACGAAGAAACTTTGTTTGATCTGTGGAACGGATTCCAACAAAATAGCCAAGCATGATCGGTAACAAGTACAACTATGCCCCCACGTCAAAAAAGAAGAACCTAGCAGCGGAGGAGTCTTTCAGCGATTCCGATGAACCCGTTAGCAATTCAAAGTCAAAGAAAAAGGTTCCTGTTAAACCCTCTCCTAAGGCACCTCCGGCAGAATCATCACGTCAAACCAGAAACAAGAATCCAAAAACCTTTGCCGCATCTTTATGCAAAATGATGGAATTGCCAGATACTGTGGATCACCCGTTTCTGCAAATATTTTCCCAGGCAGACTACTGCGGAAGTTGTATGGCAAAAGTTAAAGACATTCACGCGAGTCAAACTGAGTTGGAAAAGATCCGGGCAAGATTGTCAGAAGCTAGGGTGGATATTGAGTTGGACCTCAGTAAGCACTTGCAGACGATTCCATTTTGCTTGAATGTGCGACGTGACTCAGCGTATGAACGATATTTGGAAGACATTACGCAAATTTTGGACTATCATGGAGCGGACAAAAGTACAAAACTTATTCAGTTTTTAATGCACTTTTTTCTCTTTTTGAATCTTGTCACTATGAAATTCATTCTTTACATTAACGTTTTAACAGAAAAGAAACTGAAGAAGGAAGAGGCCGATAGCGAACCAGAACCAAAGAGAAAGCGCCGACAAGCAGCGGTGGACTCTGAAGAAAAGATGAAAAAGAAGTCCGAAGAAGAAGCTGAGAATGAAGCCGCTGAGAAGAAAGTTTCGAAACTGGAAGAGGATCCTGATTTCGAGATGGAGGACTCATCTTCAGAGATGGAAGCAGTGAATGCAGAAAATGCAAACGGATCCGTGTTAGAAATCGAGGAGGAAGATCTACCAGATGGAGAAGTAAAGGAAGAAGTGGAGGAGCCAATAGAGGAAGTAAAAGAAGAAGTGAAGGCGCCAATCATTGTGAAGGTGAAGAAAGACCCAAACCTAAAATGTCCCCATTGTCCTATTCCCCGCTACTTCAACATTTCGGACAGTCTCATAGAACACGTTAACCGAGTGCATGTGAATAAAAGAAAGTTTCCTTGTGACATGTGTGACAAAAAGTGTTACTCCCTGAAGGAATTACAAACTCACAAATCAAAGGCCCATGACGTCACACAAGGGACGATTGGTTGGATTTGTGGATTTTGTGACAAGGATTTCCAGCAAAAGAGATACTTGGAAGATCACCTGGATCGCCATGAAGAGGCTAAGCCATTAAACTGTCAATTCTGTGGTCGAGGTTTCCCTAGGAAAGAATCCCTACAAAGGGCATTTCAAATTTACAAGGGAGAAACTGTCGACCCATGTACTAGATGTGGGCGAAGTTTGAATCTTAAGGATTACTTGGAGCATAATAGGCGTCTAAAGGAAAAGTAAAATAGGCGAAATTTTTCGTGTTCGTCAAACGAAAATAACGGTTTACCTTTTCAAATAAATTTTTTAATCCAATCGTTATCCATGAATTTTCTTCAACTTCAAATACGTAAATCAGGTTGTTCTTGTTACCCTCCATTCAAGTGTGAACAAACAAAATGGTTCTTAAGCATAAATATACGTAAGTACCTATACGGTTTTAAACTATGTATGTAAAAACGTTATTTTTAGAGAAAAGTTGGTACAAGTTACCTTAATGAATAGTTTTACTTTTATCGTAGGCAAAAAGGGAGACATATCTTCATCTCATCTACTTCCCACCCAATTTTATCTCCATTAATTTTCAATGACTTAGGCACATGTAGCCAAAGATTTTGATACAATTTTTTTCCAGGGTGTTCGTCTAGGTAGATAATTACAATTTAGGAGAATCTAAGCTTGTTTTAAAGTATTTTTTAAAAGTAACTTTTTTACTCGCATAAGTTACTTGATATTTTAAAATTATTTATGGGAAAGGTTTTGGTTGTTAAATGAATTTTTATGTATTTAAAATTCGAGTTGTAATTATATTTTATTTACTTTAAATTATAGACAAAACTATTAAAAATATGCTTTTGTACGTAATAAATAAAGACTACGTAGTCCTTTCAGTACTAACAAGTATTTTGGCTTTTAAAATATTTTCATAAATAAATAAAATCACGTAATACATCCATTCACTCTTCGGAACCACTAATTAAATACTCAAATATATTCACACAATAATACTTTTTTAAAGCGATTTTCTCATCAATCAATCGCATAATTATCTGTAAAACCTGATGAAGACTTAATTGCTGAGAGTTAATTTTCTGCTATGGAGATGGAGCGTTTAAGTTTAACATCTCCAGTGGGTCCCGGTAAATCTGCAGTGATTGGAATTAGTGATGATAGCCCTGTAAGAAATTAATCAAATTGACAATTTAAGTTTTTGAAAATAATGGCCATGAAGACAAAGGCATACTTACTTCTTAAGACTTTGTAGTTTTCGCCTAGAAGATCCAAATTCCTTCGACTTACTCCAAACATGAGGAATATAACGAAACCTTGGAGACTAATGATGAATTCTGCCAGTGTGTAAAACCACTTCATTGCCGGGTCTGAACTCTTTACCAGAAAGTAGTTCAAAACTAATGATAACCAAGTAATGGCCATTACGACAAGAAGTTTGAAGAAAATATTTTTCCTAAAAAGAGAGAAATGCATTCAATATTTTTAAATGAAGAATTTTTTTTCATAATAGTAAGACTATTTTTTTTTCTTTGTGATTTCTTACGCTTTCTTGTATACTCTCTTCGTGGCGTTACGTTCCATTTCTTTGTAAGTGCCTTGAATCTGACAGCGACAAACTCTCAAAAGAGTAATTAAGAAGAGAAAGACAGTTAACAAATGACTAAATCCTTCAAGAACCTCGTCTCCAATCCAATATTTTGCTTCGCAGTTTGTGTAACCATATCTGGGACCTCCCAATGTCCCTTGCCTGAAGAAAAAATCAAAACAAGTTTAGAATCATTTAGTTTAAGGTAGAAGTAAGGAATTTATGATGTCTTACGTGTATGTCAAGGCCAACCCGATGAAAATCATCAGGAACGATATACTCCAAGCTGCCCACTGGACTTTGGAAAGCTCAGATCTTGTTACTCTGTCTTCTTCTTGATTGAACAAGGAGCTGGAACGTACCAATAATAATGAAAGTACCGATTTTTATAAATATCAGATAAACGACAATTGCGCATAGACGTAAATGTACTTACTGGAACATGCGGAAAATATCGACGCTCAAAGCTATTCTAGTTGTGTTCGTTGCGTTGTGAAAGAATGAACTTAAAACGGCTATTTAATTTTAAAAAGTTATTAGGGCATTGATATGTTCATAAAGATAACCATAAACACTGTACAGGCCATAAAAAATTACATAAATATATATAACTTACAAGCCATGAAGCACAATGCCCCGAGTGTTTGTCTTGGGCCTTCCTTCGCAACTTCCAGATTAAACGAAGGTGTATTCCAATAAATAACACTAGCCAAGAGCAAATTAGACCAAAGAGCAGTGAAATAAGAAAAATGAGTCCATCCGTGGACAGAATGCTGACGACTCAACATCATGTAGATAATCAGCGTAAGGGCCAAGAATCCCAACGAAATTTGGGTTAGAATGAAGTTAATGGTGTCGATGAGAGTAACATTCTGTCAGAAAAATTAAGGTTAGAGCTTCTGAAGCTAGATACATGTTAAAAATTTCCAGTTGGAAAGTATACCTCGTTGATGGTGGGGATAAAGTCCTCCAAACATCCAATCATTACAGTATTGCCTTTCCCATTGTCCTCTTCAAACTCTCGGTCAACGCAGACGCGACCTTCTGGAACTCTGTACCAGTCCAATACATCCGGACTTGTCCAAACGATCTCTCCACTGTTTAATATCTTGAAACTTATTTTCCACAAATATATAATTAGGTTTAATTTAGTTTACATAATTTTTAAGCGTATGAGTAAAATTCAACTTATTAAACCAAGGTCATACTCAAACTGCTGGAAATTAATCAGTCGGACTACAGTACAATTGGGTGTTTTAGAAGGGTCTTGGACAAAGAAATGAATTCGTTTCAACTCCTGATCCTTCATTCTGTAAAAATACCCATCGTCTTCGTAAACTTCCGGTTTCCAAACTAACTCTTCCAGGCTTGGCATGCAAAGATGAGTGTCATTCTGGAAGGATACGTCATCCCACAAATTGCAGCATTTTGGTAGACAAAGTTTAGACGTGCGTGGACACTCTGGCCTACAAAATTTGACATCTATGGTGTCTTCGCTCATTCTGCAAAATAAATTGTAATTGCTGCGTAACCCTGTGCATAACGCATGAAGGAACTTCCTTCTTTTGATACGCATGAAAATAATTTAACTGTTGCTTAAAAGTACCTTGCTAGACAGTAATCTTCTGGAGAGTAGAACCTTTCGTTATACTTAAGAAAGTAATGAGGGTAAAAGCCAGTGCTTGTATCTCCTTCCACAACTTTGCCCAAATGAACTGAGCCGTTAACTACCGCCTCTCCCCCTGGACATTTTAAGTCACCATAAAGGAAATGTACATTCTCTTGGAGGGAGTACATGCCATCACACCAGGTAACATTATTTTCAGTCAGCGGATGATCACAACATGTCTTAACATTGACTATTTCTTCATCATGTGAGGTCGAACCTGCAAATTTTAAACAGATATTAGATTGACGTACCAATTACCAATCACAAAATATAACTACTCAGTTTTAGCTGGAGATCATCCATAATTGTTAGTAAAAAAATTGTATGATAGTCTAAACCATGTTGTCTAGCCCAGAAAACAGTTCATTCGTGGCGCATGTAAATTAAAGCTAGCTTCGCATACAAGTGTGGCGAAGGTCGACCTTCAAGAAGTTCATCATCATCTCATTCAACTTAACTGCTTGAGACTTTTTTCCACAGTTGGACATGCTCTATAGTCAACGGGTTTGTATGGTACTATCTATGTTTCTATAGTAGTTTTGCTAGTTGAAGACGTTTCTTATGACAACCAAGAAGATATGCTTTTTTGCAATTATGTGAACCAGATGAAGGTCTCCAGCTTTTTGACTTTTTACCGCCTCAAATGCGTCATTAAATGCAAAATTATAAAGATTTCTTGAAGATGCTAAAAAAATATAATTATTTTCTATTAGTCGGTTTTTTCTCCAAAAACATGAATTTTGTGACCTTTATGCTGATTTTAAACCTTGACATTGTACATGTATTTTTTGTAGAATCTACCGAAATCCCATTATTGTTATTTTCTACAAAGAAAAAAAATTATGTACGCAAATAATTACGGAAATTATAAAATACCACTGTATTTACCGTTTCATACACGTTTTTGTTTTTTACGTCAGCCAAGGCGTAAACAATAAAAATGGAACAAAAAATTAACTCACCACAAAAACATGGAATAATGCAAGACTAAAATATGTTGTTTCCAGGAAGGAACATAAAATTATTAGTCTTCCCACCGGTTTAACTCTACCACTGCTAACACCTTCCTCTATTGTACATACATACTTACATGATTTTTACGTCTTATGAATTCATGATGAAACCTTATCATTAAATAACCCACAATTATGATATAGCCATCCTATATTTGGTTGTGCTAATTAGATTTAATCAGATGCGGAAGAGATTTGCTTTGTCTGACATGACTGCTAGGGTCTTGAAATGTGGATACAAAAATTGAATTTTAAAAACATCTTGTTTCTGGGAAATTGGAAGGATTTTATTAGAAAGGATGTTTTACCTGAGAAGAGACCTACGAAGACTACCAACACTATTAGTTTCCGTCGCCTTAAAAAACTCATTTTGACTAGTCGCACTAATTTTATTTAAATGTTTCACAAGATAAAACGCTATCACCTATCACAAACCAAAAGTGTCAAGCTCCCATATTTTTTGGTTTCGATCAAATTATCTTAAGTTTTCCAACAATGTCATGCTATTCATTAACTACAAAACTTGTGAACAAAAGGGTAAGACTTTGTGGGAGGTTAATTTTTCACACGTGTATGTATTTGTCACCTCTGTCCAATAAAAAGGTGATATCGAAGGTTATCAAAAGGAATTTTTCTGCTCTTGAATTGACTCGATGTAATTTTATTAATATTAAAACGGTACGTGTACACGATTAACACACAACAGTTTCTTCACCCGAAGTTGACCACAGACTAAGCCTAATTGTTTGACTCAACGGCTTCCCCAGTCTACTTTGTCGTAGCTTTTCATACAAGCCATAACGCTTGATTTGCGGACGTAATTACTATTACTACTGGCCAGAAACTAAACAATGAACTGCTCTGATGCTATGATGCACCACCTAACAAACTGAAGTGATGCTTCATATGCTTAATGGCGTTCATCGTCCTTAACAGTACTTTCCTCGTATCAGAAATAATAATGCTTTTTTATAGAAATATAGCACGAAATCTACATGAGCTAGGTTAGGAATGAATGTGGAATTTCATCTAAACACCAAAATCTCACGATACCATCTCTACTCAACTTATAATTTGTTGACAGCCGAAACGTCTGCAAATGGAGAGTGAGTATTTGTATGAAAACTATTAAGTTTCTAGCCATCTTAATGCTATTGCAAAATGATATAGGTATTCATGGTCTTATCTAGCAAAAAGCAGGAAACTCTTCTCATTCAACCAGTCAATGTCAACCGCTTTACTCCATGAGTCTTCTCATAAAAATTTCATGGAATCAATGGAATGTAACTGATGCCTCGTCGTTAGATAAATAAATGGTAGAACATTTTCCATGGAATGGTACAGATAGTGCGTATGTTTTGTATTGTTCAAACCTAAAATCTATATAAATTCGTTCATTCAGTTTTACTTTTGCTCACAATCATTTTCATTCGATTTCATTATGCAACAAGTATGGCATTTACGTTCATAATCAGTACATTGGCAATCTTGTACGTTAATTTGGGCGATTTTGATATAACATATAGATTATCAGTTGGAAACACCGGTAGGTCGTTTTGTTCAAGATTGCTCTTGTCTATGATCAAAGGTTGGAAATGATTTTTGGTAGAACAGGAAATTAGCATATCAAGATCATACAAAAAGTGTCACTTAATTACGTACAAGTTTTACTTCCGGTACAGTAACGGCACCAGCATCTGGACATTGATGATTGCTTCCATACCACTCCTGATTATATACTGATAGGCTGCCTTTCCACTACAATTTTACAACAACTGCACCATTTTTTTGTGATTTGTTACATATACATACAACACACATGATTAAACCGTAACTTAATTATAATTACTATGTTATTTAATTAACTTTTAGATGAGATCAATATGTAACTCAAATTTTTTACAAGAAAAATATAATGAATTGATATTATACCCTAACGAGAACTATCTATTTTCTAAAATACTGATTGCCCTAACAAATATATCTATAGTTTCGGATATTTAAGATTCCAGTCCATTCTTATCCTCTCCATCTTCTAAAAGAGGTACCACAGAAGCATCCCCCGGCTCATTCCTATCTGCTGGAGTTGTCCTAGAAGAAGTCAGTATTTTTGTATTGGTATTCGAATCGATACAATTCGAGCCATTTGTAATCGTTCTGCTAGAGCATGGTTGGGTATTATGTGGAGGAGCCGTTGGCAATGTACGATTCAAGGGAGTTTCTGTCGAACCTGCCTGATCTGTGTATGGAGGGGGTGGTCCCGGATTAGTCCACACGAGGGGACTAAATCCTCCAAAAAAGTTTAACGGGCTGTATAGAGCAGCATTGTTATTTCCATTGCCGCCTCCTCTCGTACTTCTGGAAGAATGAGGATGATTGTACCAGCCAAGGTTTGTAGTTGCGAGTGGAATAGTATGCTGCGTGTCAGTCGAATTTGGGCGAAACAGTCCTTCCATGTAAAATAAACTTCCTTCTAGTTTTCTCACGTAGACAAATAGAATCATGAGATATAAACCGCAGGCCAAGATCTTTATAGCTAAACCCCTAAAAAGAGTAGAGTATATTTGACCGTTCTTTAGTTTAACAGCTAACGTCACTGTCTGCAGAATAAAGAAGACTATGGCAGATCGCTTGAGTAAAGTTTTCGATTCCTGTGAAAGAAAAAATGAGTGAAATGTCAAAGAAATATTAACAATATTGTAATTGTTGTAATTGTATATAAACTAATTATACCCGATCTACTCCTTGAAATATAAGCAATCCCAGTGACAAGACGACCCAATGGTACACCAAAGTCTCAACTTCTATATTGAGGTTGTCCTAAAAATTTAGTTAAAAAATCATTGAAGCTTTCGTTTAACTAAATCATTTTCATCTAATATTGTTGCTCACCCAAAGCTGATTAGCATGACTGCTGGAGAAAATGCCTTCAAGAAATTCAGCAAAGTACATTGCCCCTACGACCTAAATGATCAATATTAGATTTATTTAATTACTACCTAGCCATGAAATTATACAGTCTAAGAAACTAGTTTTTTAATTATAAATGAATTAAATAATTTGTAAAGATTAATTTAAATAACCACTTTTAAATTAACCCATGATAACACTTACGATATGTCCGGAAGCTCCAAAGTACGCGAGCCCGCGAAGACTCACGCAACACTTACATATCATGCTTGGATTTTATAAAATACACGTACGAAATTGTGAAAATATATTTTTGAAATTGCTATTTCTAAAATGAAGCTTAATTACAAAAGTATTTTATGATGTGCAAGCTTTCAAGGTGAGCAAAAGCTATTCGCAAGGACTCTGTCCTACACACTTTATGTTTTGAAAGTGCAGCCTAGACTGCTGTCGCTAAGAACGAATGAAAGTAAAAATAAACAAGAGGGAAAGCAAAAGCACGAAGGGAAAAGCTTAGGAAAATGCAAGCTTTATTGATTCACTCCATGTTTTTTATCGATTCCGCAAAAAGCCAGCCAAAAAGGGACGAGGACGAAGCAGTTACTAGTTTCAGTAGTTCTCATATCATCATGGTCACATAACACCATCCATCCTCCTACCAGCCCATTTCACAGAAGACGGGAAAAGCTGGAAACGGGTAGTACGTAGAAAGCAACAGCATCATCTTCACCACCACCGTCATCATCATCAACTTGGAATGTTACACCGTACAAATGCACACGAAGGATCGAATTGAGAGGGGAAAGTGTTCTGACTTGGGAACATAAAAGCTACAAAACTGCTTGTATAATTTTGATGAGACAAATACTTCAACTTTCTCTTACTCTCTACTTTCAGCTCAAATTCCAAAAACTACTTTTTCTAATAAACATTCCTTGAACTAGATGAAAGAGGAAAGTTTTCCATTTAACTCGCTCCTTGGCTTTTCTCATATTAAAAAGTGGAATGAGAGAGCCTTTTACACAACCCACTAGAGATGAAGGATGGATTACATTATAATGTTAAATGATATACCATGCTTGTTTATCAAGCACGGAGCAGAACCATAAGCTTACAAAACTTTCCATACGAACAAAAATATTTCCACAGAGAGAGAGACAAAGATCAAGAGGGAATCTGAAACATCCTTCAGATGAACGACACTGATGATGTGACATTTACAAAATCGGATTTGTTCAGAATTCCTATCACAATGAGGATAGAATAGTATTGGATATATTCTGATAATGAACCGGAATATTTTTAACCTTTAGGATTATACCATATTAATTACCCTAAAATATTTTCAGAGCTATCTTGACCAAATAGGATGATTTCAGCATGAACAATTTTTGGGTAAAAATAACTAATACTATAGCAATCTAATATGAAGATTTCTGCCGGTAGGTAAGTAAGTCGAAATTCATGAGATGAATTATAATGCAAATTGAAGTTGAACACTTCTCTTCAAATCTTCTGTAGCAAATATCATCTAAATATGCATCAAATTAAAATGAAAGTAGGCATTTTCATTAGCTATAGGTACTCAACGTGTATCCCGTGTCAAGAGATTCTTTTCACTTGCGTCAGAACATGGCTTACTTGGTTTATGTTCCATGAATCTCTTTGAACGTCTACCTTAACCTGATGTTTGCTCTGTAAATAAACTAGGTACCTAATTCCCCCATCTCTCCTTACAATGGAATTTTAGAGAAACCGGATCTACCCAAGCAATGGATTTCACTTTTCTTGGACTCATTTAAAGATCAGGTAGACTATAAGAAAAGGATTGGAAAAGTATTGTTGAAATGAAAATAGGGGACTGAAAATAGGCCAGATTTCCATTTCAAGTGGACGCCTATTTTTGTCCTGGTACAAGATAGGATATGAGAATCTCATGAAAAATGAAAGTAAATGAAGTTAAGGCGGATGCGACCTGGGAATCATAAATAAATGTAATACTAAAATTAGAATAAATTGAGTAGGTGAATGAATGAACTTTCGTTTTCATGCTAGAGTATTATTTTTGTTGAGAAAATGGACATTTGTGATTGACCATTCTTAATATAAGGTGCGTCATGAGAAGTGTCTGTTAAATTTTTGTAAATCTCAGTTTTTTATCATGGGGACTAGACATCATTCCTTGTTTTACGTAGGTATTATTTTCCTAACGTTATGTACCATACATTTGGTCTATTCGGGGCAACGTGCCGCATTAAGAACTGCCGACTTTTCCGGGTAAATATTAATTAAGCATTTTCACAGGATATAGTTCACGTATTGGGAGCATTTTTTGTAAAATTGTACTAATTAAAAGGTTTCCGTTCAGTTCTCAATTAGTGAGCATAATTGCTGAAACAGACGATCAGCTCAAAGCACTCATGAGGCTGTATGAACGAGAAGACTTTGACTTTTGGGGATCTCCTTCAATGAATGAATCCACTAATGTCCTGGTCACAACTGAGCAACGGAAGAAGTTTGAAAAATTTCTGGACAATTTTAATCTTAAAGGTCAAGTTATGATTGACGATGTGTACAGGTAATTACTTTCGGAATGTTCACGGTTAAATTAAATGGAATTTATGGATTATCAACTAATTCATCGGGTGTCGATGCTTTTGTAGAGTTGTAAGAAGCCAGCAAAAGCACCTAGTGAGCTTGAGAGATGCCACGGAAATGACATGGGACGCTTATCACTATCCAGAAACGGTAGGGAAATCCAATTCGAATTCAAGTTTTTCCTTAAAAGAAATTCTTATGCGAAATAAATTAAGATTGTGTTTTGGTAGATTTTTTCATGGATGCGGAAGCTCAAGTCCATGCATAGAGGGTTTGTAGACATAATCACAATTGGACAGAGTTTTGAAGACCAGCCTCTTCACATGATCAAAATTTCTACTGGGAAATCATACAAGAAATTAGGTGTTTTTATTGACGGAGGTATGTGTAGAGCCGAATTGGTTTGTTTAAATGATTCCATATGATCTAAATAATGTTTAAATTTTAACTTGCTCATTTTATATTTACAGGGATTCATGCAAGAGAGGTATGGACTTGACATAAACTGAAATGCACAAACTTCAATTCATTTATAACATAATTTGTTGGAATTTTTAGTGGATATCACCGGCCGTTGCGACGTACATTATTAACGACTTGGTAAATAATGCGACAATGTACCGGGATTTGTTGGATACCTATGATTTCTACATCATACCGGTAGTTTACTTTTTAAACACATGAAATTTAAAAAAAAACAGGAAATGAAAAATTGTAATGATTTGTTTGCTATTTAAAATTTTGAATTTAAGATTTTGAACCCTGATGGTTACAGACACTCTTGTAACTACAACCGCTTCTGGAGGAAATCTAGAAGAAGTTTTGGTTTCCTTCCCGGTATGAAAATACCTCTGAATTTGTGAAGAGAGTTGATTTGATCCAATTTACATATTAATTGGATCATTACATTCATGACACTTTCACAGATCTTGTTGGCTGCCGAGGAATCGATCTGAATAGAAACTTTGGTTATCATTGGAGGGACGGCGGTTGGGGAGGATCTGGCTTCAATCCATGCTCTCTGATTTATGCTGGAACGGCTCCTTTCTCTGAACCAGAAACCAAAGCCATTAAAGATTTCATCGAAAGTAATCCTGATATTAACTGGAAGTTTTATTTGAGTTTGCATTCGTTCGGACAGGTAATTTATCCTAGTTTGTAATTAAATTATTATCTGGAATGGAAGGGTGAGTCGGCGAGTGCTTGGTAATAAGGATGCTTGATCAAAGTGAGTAATTACATCATAATTTATTGTCCATATATTTAGAAATGGATGACTCCATGGGGTTTCACCAGAGAATATCCAGATGACTATGAAGAAATGGTAAGTCGCATATTTTTTAATGTTTCTCAATGACGCAATACAATTTTGATTACAAGCAATTTCATTTTTTAAATCAGATGCGAGTAGCAAAAATCGGAAATGAAGCATTGTTCAAAGTACATGGAACTAATTATCGTGTCGGCAGTATCCGTGAAACTTTGTAAGTTTGCAAAAGTTTCTGAGTTTTATGACCCATAAAATTATATGGTCTAACAAAACAATTTAAACACGTAATGAATTATTTACTTTTAGATATACTGCAGCGGGTACATCTTCTGATTGGTTTAAATCCATTGGCGTTCCATACTCATACGCGATTGAGCTACGAGATTATGGGTTATTTGGATTTTTACTACCCGCTTATCAAATTGTTCCTACGTCAGAAGAGGTTTGGGCTGGAATCAGGGCTTCGTTATCAGCAGTCAGGGCAAAAGAGTTACTCAACCGACGAAAAAATTAGTGCTATTTTTGCAAACTGTACCCAAATTAGCCATTCAAATAATATTTATTACCTAATTTATTTGTAATGCACGTAGATACCTAATTTATGTAGTAAAACTTTTATGTTCCATGCATAATAAAAAGCTTGCAATTGAAGTTATTCATTCTCAGGCCGGAAGTTTGCTGAATGCATATCAGTTTTTCAAAAATCATTTCTATCAAACATCCAAACCATTTTTATCCCATTACAACTTTAAAAAATCTATGAAAGTATGTTAGAATCATTTGCATGAAAATACAATGCTCGTTAATTTCTTTGCTCAGGTGAGCGGATGTTCGAAAGTAGTAATAATTTTATGTCCTAAAAATTTTAAACTTAGAATGTAGTCCATTGGGTGGATGTAGTTTCAAAAAATAGTATGAAATTTCCTCTTCACTACAACAGATTTTGGGATGTAGTTTATGTTTCAGGGAATATTGCATCAAAAATATGAGTGAGCTTATCGAGTTTAAGGTGCAATAATATAAATAATCTTATTTTTAAGAAGCATTCTAAGAAGTTATATTTAACATTTAACGGTTTGACCTCATTTATTTGGACAAGAATGTGTGGACAGGCTGTATTTTGTTGTTGGTGGTGAACTTTACCTCAGCAATATCCCCATTTTATGTTCCTCCGACGGAAAACGATTGTCGAGACATGGTGCCTTTTGCGGACACTCAAGACTGGTTAGAAAATTCTCAATAAAATTACCATTGTAAACGTAGATTTTTATTTTACATGCCCGCTTAGTACATCATATTATCAATGCTTCCGGACGGGAGCAAAATGGACTTTGGTTCATTCGATGTGCCCGACTGGTGGAATATGGAATGACCAATATAAGGCATGCGTTGAAGGAACTTGCGGTGGGGGTAAGATAAGATTCGAGAAAAAAATTTTACGTTAAGCTAGTTTTGTTTTTAACCTCTTAAATATTTCTTTCAACAAACTCTACCAGCAATGCCTACAACTGTTAAAACGACAACAACGACTAAAAAACCAACAAATCCACCACCCCCTCCTCCACCTAAGACTACGACGAAAAGACCAATTATTGCTCCTACTACGAAGCCGCCCGGCAAACCAGTGTTTCTGTGCACCTCTAATGGAATTTTCGCTCATCCAACTGACTCCAGAAAATATTATCGGTGTATTCTTCTGGGTCGTTATTTTTACTATTATGTATATTCCTGTCCACCCGCTGCCTGCTTTGATTCTTATAGGAAAACCTGTGCAACCTCTACGAGTCAATGTTAATAATAATGAATTTATGTCATTTTGAAAATTGGGCATTAACTAAACCATTTATAAAATGTAGTCGTAGTACATCGTAAAATTGCAGTTAACCCTTACCTTCCCGAATAAAAGCCTACTTTATGGTGCTGTCGACCGTTGCGGTAATTTTCCGGATAAGAAAACGTCATTCCAGTATTTCATAGTCAATAATGTTGGATTAACAGATTATAAATGTCAATAATAAAAATGCCCGCATGAATTGGTCTCTGCAATGCAATGGTCACATTGGTCGGGTTTTTCTGAGATCTTTCATTGCGATTAAGTAACAGCAATTTCGCTATTATCGTGAAGGGTAAGGTGAAGTAAGGTTAACACAGAAAATATCAATTAGGACTGTCTGTA
>JAANSQ010001314.1:0-15689 GCA_036850885.1 Lepidocyrtinus dapeste
TTTGGCAAAAGCTTAAAATTGTTGTCTATTTTCGTACCATAACATACGTCCATCACTGTACCTACGACATCTGAATAATACAGAATTAGATGCACTTTACGCGCTTGAAAATTGTTAAGCTACGTAATCATGATTTTCCCCTAGAAGAAGTAGCCACTGAGTCACCCAGACAAGAACAATGGAAAATTATTGCGGCAGCTGTGAAATGAAAGTGAAACTTGAGAGTAGCTTGAATCATCCAAAGGAAGTCGCTAAAATATGAGTGATGGAAGATATAGATACATACATATTGCATAACTAATTTCCTGTCCTAAACCCTTCTGTAAAATGCGTTAATAATCCGTACAACAGACTAGTACAAAAAATTTTATTTTTTACGGCAACAGTTGTACTTCTTTAAAAACGCTTCTTCTATGCAAAAAAAGACAAAAGACTTCTGCTGGTGGTTTGCCTTCTCAGGTATGCTACTTAATAAACTTAACTAGCATAATTGGGCCTTCCTCGTGGAAAAAGTACATTTGTTTACAGAGAGGATTGTGTCTGACTAAGGAAGGATTAGTGACGATGAAATAAAGAGGCTTTTATCTTCAAAGAAATCGCGTGTTTACTTAAATTAGTTCAGAAGCAGTCGCAATGAATTCACAAGTCCTCCACTTTGCCTACAATGATATCGTATCAGACTCATGGCCTTTCCCATATTGTTACAATTTCGAGTTAATATTTTTATAGGTATGCATTAGTTCAATGTGATTCACAGATTTAGAGTAATGATTGACAAGAGACAACATTGTAGCAATTGAGGCTGTAGAGAAGTGGCATTAGATCAATGCTATTATTATGTGTATCAACAGCCTTAAAAATATCGAGACGAAGTAAGAGTTTAATTATAGAATTCTGCGTTGGTGGACAAGGACTATTTATCATTTGAAGCACTTAATATTTTCAGCAATGCTTTTTAGTAGAAATGCTTGGGGGACCACATATCTACAAGAACTTCAACCGGAGCATCGTAAACTTTCTTATAAATGTCGTAAAAGCATGATTTTGATTTACTTACGATAAAATGCTTGCAACAAAAAATGACATTTTGGTCATCAAATTCCAAGACATACCAATTACGACTTGAATTGAATTAAATTTGTTAGATCTGGAGGTTTATGGTAAAGTATATCATCCATTTAAAGCATTCGAGCTTAAAATTTTACAAGGAATGGCATTAAACCTAGATCAGATCCTTTATCGTGCAACACTGCAAAAAATGGCTATATTTCAAAATACAAATAAGAGATCTTGTACAGTTATAAATGCACAATTATTGAAACTGATTAGATTTATTTATGTATTTTTAAATCATGGGAAAATAACAAACACAAAAACCTTGTCTCGCAGAATATTTTACTGGCAATGAGTAAAAACAGACCCTTGCAAAATATTTTATATTCACTCCTCCACTTCACATAAAAAATGAAACGTCATTCAGTCAGCCCACGTATATAACTTTTGGATAACAATGTTATGTCATTTCAGTAATTATTATCATCCACCTTCTTCAGATACTGACGACAAGAGTTGGCGATAACCTAAGCATAAAAAAATTAGCGAATTCCCCAAGAATAAAAGTATTGATATAACCAATACGATTGGATTAGAGATATTGGTACGTTTTATGAGCTAATATTCCTCCTCATTTACACGCATAACTACAGAATTTTTACGGAGTACACGCCATATTTAGATATGCGTGTACCTTTACTTGTATAGATTTGAAAAGGGGAGCTAAAGTCGCAAAGGGTTAAAATCTACAAGAAATAAACTTTTAATGAAAAAAAGTTTCTTATGGAATTTCGTGCAGCTATCATCATCGTTTACTTCGTTTCATTAAAAGTGACTGCATTATTACAAGGGACAGGTTGCTGTAAAAGGTGGCCTGTAATAAACTTTGTATACTGTATAAATTACAGGTATGCTTGTTAATACAAATGAAATGATATTGTTTAAGAGCAATAAGTGAACCTTCCACGCAAAGAAATAAGAACGGCATGAATAAACTATAGAAAATGAACTTTATATTGTTGAATTGTATGTACAAGCGTAGAGACTACATGGCCAAAGAAAATACCTCCTTAAACCTATACCTTTAAGGATCTCACTCTTACCTTGCTCCTCTACCTTATTATTACGGTTACACACTCGCTCGACACAATACTAACAACGTAGTGTCGTGCCTCGTAAACTCTTGTCTCGGCAAAAAAAAATTGTATTGCTTTTCAAACTGAATACAAGCGACAGAGTTACAATTTCGAGATTACTTCTTATATGCATTCCTTGACTCTAGACCAGGTTCACTTTACATTTAAACCAAAATGACTTCTTACAACTGCTCGTATAAACCAAAGATCTGATTGTGAGTGAACGAGTGAACCTCTTACTATAAGGGCTACTTTACTACACACGTTTTTAGGCTCCATTCTGATACGATTCCAACAAAAAATGTCTAGGTAAACTTTGCATGTTTCGTCTAAACTGCTCTCCGCCTGCCTTCCTCCTTTTTGAATTGCTCAGGTGCAAGAATAACAGAAAAGGCAAGCAACTAACCAACACATGAAATGCACACATTCCTAGGTATCGCCGCAAGAACATTTTTGAAAAAGAGCATTGGCTAGTGCATTAGTTGTTCTGTAGCACCTGAACACTAAGGAGCTAAAGTGATTGTTGCGGCTGCCTTCCCACATCTTACAGTATCTAAATGCATGTGCATCGACCGATGATGGTGATTGAGTTGTGTTGTATGAAATTATCATCCCTTAGTTTTTGCTCTTCCTAGAGCGTTCTTATATGCAAATGTAATATATCTTCTTGGATTCCACATTCCATTGTATTGTTCACGTAGGAAAATCATTAGAGAGGGATCCCATTTTGGAAGGGAATTGGCATTAGATGAGATTACCGAGTGAATTTTGTGTTGAAGTGCCATAATAATTTTTAAATCTACAAATTCATCTTGACTTCTGTTCGTCTTTCATCTTTTCCGGGTAAAGATTGATTCTGGGGAGAGAGTAATTATCTTCACTTGCCAGAAGTGCTAACTGGGTTGTCCCTACTGCATTGTCTGCTTTTTACAGGTAGGAGGATAATCATAACAATCCTCATCAATGGTAGGAATTTCGTCTTAGTGATCATTTTAGAATCGAGTGAGTGACAGTGAAGCAATTACACGCATGAAAGGGTGAATTGATAGTTTATAGCATTGAAATTCCTTTCCTTGTATGCAAGAATCATTTAAAGGAGGATCAGCTTTAAAGTTTGCATCTTTTTTGCATACGTTTATTCCCGTAGGCTTGCATATTCCTTTAATTTTTTACCATTGTTTTGTGGTGACTCAACTCTCATTAGATTGACGACTTACAGTGGGTGTAATTCAAGATTCAAGGTTAATCGTCTGTCGTCAAAAAACACACAGCCATAAACAAGTCTATAAAATAACTTTTACACCTGTCTCATATTGTATCGGAGATGAATATCAGAATATCTGCTAATATTCTGCACACACCATAGGTTTATTTCCCGCCATCCGTAGTAAGTAAATATAGAAACCGGGTAACACCTAAATAAAATGTGAGAACTGCACAAGTCCAACGAAAGAGAAAGGATCCTGGTCATATCCGGGATTAGCGCATAAGACTTTCGAGTCCTATTTATTCTCTAACCTGTTTTATTTTTTGCATGGATGATTCCCACGCTATGTAGGTGTGCAGGTGTAAGATTAGGGTGTTGAGGTTTAAGAAAATGTATTGCCGGAAGAGCTCAATTAAGCACGACAGAAGCAAGATTTTGGTGTGATAAACGTTTAGCAAAAACACTGTTTCCAGTAATGAACAGATTGTGTATAAAATGCTTAGGTTATCATCATGAAGCATGGCTCAATTGGCTCAAACTCACCCGTAACGAATCATGCGTTAATTTCTGCATACAGTCTGTTTGCAAAAGATGTTATGAAGTGATATATTGCGGAAGTAACCATTTTTACACTTTAGAAAAATCAAGGATGCATCACTTGAATGCGCCAAGTCTTATTATTTTATGACGAATCAAGTTTTATTCGCTTCGTACAGCTCGACACGAGTTTTCAGTGTTTGCCCTGTTCATTTAAAGATTAAATTTTTTTATGTGTTTATGAATGACTCTGCTAATTTTTCTACCTCATTTCATGATTCTTGAATCACGTCATTATTGTCAAATAGAGAGGAAAACCACAAGAATATTAGAATAATTTCTGGCTATTTCTCAGATTAGGGAACACTCTGTGGAATATTTACCTTCTGAATCGAAAACCTAAATGTACCCATAAGATGATGTACTAACTACTTATTTACCTATGCTAATTTACCTTCTTGATAATTTTGCTTTGTATATCCCAACAGGAAAATTTCCTTCAGCTGTTACCATTATCATCGCTCGCCTTAATGTACTTACTCTACTAGTACTGGTGTCAGCAGTATTTTTTTTTCGCAACGCGAAATAATTTCATCGCTATTTCATCATTTGAGATTGTACTTACCATAAGCAGTTTGAGCGGAGGAAAGTTGCATCATCATCATCTACATATTATTTCTCACTACGCTTTCAACATTCCCGCGGCCTGCAAGCTTTTTAATCTAAGGAAGCGTTTTTGTCACTCTCGTAAATTAAGGCTGTTATTATAATTCTTTTATATGAACTGATTGTGATTGTGTATCTGAATGTATATGTCACTCAATCGAAATATCGTAATGACCATGATGCAAATTTAAAGAGAAGAAGCGTTGCAATGAGCGCTGGGAGAAGATATTGTTAACAAAGGAAACATTCTTTTGAGAAGTGGGAGTCGTGAGCTACATTAAAGTTTGCATATTTTCAAGGAAGGATTCACAAAATAATATGTGGATTGGATAAGACCACGTAAGAAATTGGATATATTTTGTGATGAAAAAAGGATAGCCGGAAGTTGTTCTTATTCAGCGTTTTTACATACGTTTTTATGGGACAGCGTAACAGCTTTAGTATCAAATTGTGAATAAGCTTTAACTTTGATTTCTATCGCGGGAATACAATGCAGCCTTAATTGGAAGAAGGACGTATCAGTCTACATCACCGTTATAGTATGTGCTGAACTGTGAATTTAAGCAAAGGTTTTTTGCATAAAATATATTTAAGTAAACAGTCTATTCGACAAAATCGCTTGAATTATTTGAGTTCTTCATGTTTGCGTCAAAGCACCGTGATTCTTGAATTTCGGGAAATCATTCTACCTTCAAATATGACCATAGTTTCTAGATGATATTCTCATTGTTTCAAGTGAGTTGTTTCTTTCGCAGAAGGTAATTGGATGGGAAGAATGCTAAATAATGTCGTTTCTATTGTCCTTATCAAATCTTTTTCCCCAGAGTTTTTGAGTTACTACGGTGATTACAAATAAATACTTTGTGTAGTGTATGAAGTGAAGGGGAAAAAGGTCTTTTTGTGCGTGGGCCTACCTTCAATCATAAAAATAATATGGGTGAATTAAGGACACTAACGGGATCAGTCATGTCAGCGGCATTAACAATTTACATTTTCTGCATGGGTTTCTTCCTTTCGGAAGCTCATGTAGGGTTGACCTTTCCTCCAGCCCGTAAATTTGACCTAGACTTTTTGGATAATATAAGGACCAAGCCACCATGCGGAATGCCAAAAGGTGAGTAGAAAATACGTTACATTATTATTACGAAATGGTCATTATTACGATGAAGAATAACATTACTAAAATTTAAACCTGTATGAAGAATGTAAAATATACCCTTCAAGTACACGTTACAGTTTTTGTAACAATAAATCTGGCTTATTTTGGCAATTACGAGTTTTGATTTAATAATCCAACATAATAATTTTGAAACTTTGTACAAAAAGATCAACCCAATGTGAAAAAAATGTTTAAATTGACGTATTTGTGTCAAGTGGGATGTTTTTTTCGTAATTTTTTCAAAGATTTTTTTTTCCTACCAAAATACTAGTTTTTGAACGGGAGAAGTAAAAAAAAGTGGTTTGGAATGAAGAGATGTTTTCTGGCTTACCTTCGTATTTAAAATCTGTAAAAAAAATGGTTGTTGCTTAATAGGTATTACCGCTAGGAAAATCAGGTACGAAATATACAGGAAAAAAGAGCAAAAGGTCAGGCAAGACATTTTTTACAGAGAAAACTTGAATGAAAATGGTATTCAGCACCTGACGCGTCGGCAGTGCTACCACATGCAAGAAACTGCATTCATTCGTTAGTCGATTCGCAGGAATTGTTAAACTTTTAGAGATAAACTCATGATTGGGGATTGCGCCTGTGATAGAATAACTGATTGTAATTGACTGAATGCTTTAGTCGGATTTAAGATTGTATCATTTTTTACCTGGTATAGATGCTAGTATCATGATGATCACATCACCGACAGTATCACAACACCTAATTCACCCACCAACAACCAACAACCAACGTTAACCATCATGCAATCATTTTTTTAAAGTTTAAGGATGGGGAAGCCATCGAGCTAGTATAAAGATGGTCTTACAACTTGCAATGTATTGTTATTGTTGTCGTACTGTTGCCATCATCATTACACTTAGCTGACTCATCCCTACCCTAAAGATTGCCTGAAGATTAAGGAGCGAGAGAGAAGAGACGTTTTTTTTGTCTTCAGCAGCTTTTCTCATCTTTGACTCCATCTTGGTTGTAGTTTTTTGGTGATTCAATATTATATGCAGTATATTATCTGGTTTGGGATTTTTTCACCTTTTTGTCAGGATTAAAAGAAATGTGTGGACTGTGGAGTAGAGTATAGGCTTGGAGATTATTTTCAAGGTGTTTTATTGCTTTTTCAAGAGAAGACGCAAAAACCGATGGGTACTCTTGATGTGGTTGCGTAGTATTATTTATGCAGTTTAGATTTTTCTCGATTCTCTTCATCTCTTAAATATTTTGGTTTGAAACAGGTCGGCGGGTCATAAAAAAGGAGAAATGTTGCATGTATGGTTATTTAGCTAGAGTTTTTTCTAAAGAAATAAAAACGTTTTCCTTGAAACAAATTTTTTTCTCTGTAGATGTAGCATAGCATTCAACAGGTAGTTGTCACTCCGTTACAATTCTTGAGGTTTGGATGGTGAAAAACACTCTGAAAAAATATTTGAAGGACACCACTCTCACCCAGTAACTCTTGAACCTTAACTTTGCCCATGATGCACATCATGAAAAGCAAGCTGGGAGGGTTGAGTATTTTTCTCTTGGTTTACTTTTGCGAAATGAATATGATTCGGAAAGATGAAAGAGTATGGTAACTTTAGATTTGTGAGTCAGCTCGTACCCAGAATAAAAGGTTGACCTTCAATAGGCTACAAAAATAAAATTTCGCGTAACATTTGGAATGGATGTGTTGTTTGCCAAATCCCATTTTAAAGTGTTGTATTGGTTTGTCTAAAGTAGAATCTTTGGTAGACCAAAAGGCAGATTTTGGTATACTCTCCAACTTGAAAATTATGTTGGCTTTAGTTTCAAAGAGAATGAAAGATTTTGACTTGGATGATACCTTATTAAAATGTACACTGTAAGGTTTCATACTGATGGTGATAATGATATGCAAAGAAGACTTTGTGGTTCGCTGATTATTTTGGTCAGCAACTTAAAAAGTACAATGTCTACACGTGATACAACTACAAGGGATTACTCGGCAGTAATGATGTTGCAACAAAAGAAAGGTTTCTAACGAAAAAGAGGGTTTCTTTCATTCACTTTGCAGGTCTATTGTAAAGTATCTATAGAGCTCTATCGGAAAACCGATTCAATTGTTGCTTAAAACTTTAAAACATAAGCAGCATGTAGGCATTACCTAAGAACTTGTAAGTGAATAAACCTTTATGATAAATTGGAAAAACAATTAGATTTGCTAATATATGAAATTAGCTAAAGTAGGAAACATTTTTTCTACGTATTTGATAATTCCGCGTAGTTTGATAAAACAATGCTGCTGAAACAATCCATACATTGTTGGTTTATACAAGCTGGTCATATCTTGAAACGTGAGTTTGAAATATTTGCCTAGTGTAAACCTTCTGAGATTAGAGCCTTTATCAGATTCGACCTCCTCGGCCATGGTCATGATGGTTCAAAGCTTTTATTTATTTACTTATCATTTTTTCTAAAAAGTGCATTAAGTAATTACAAAAAAGTGCATAATGCATTGCACCAGATTCATTTTCTTATCCATTTCTTCAGAGATACTAAATTAGTTCGCAACTTAGTTTTTTTTGCATAGTTGGATAACGCAAGAGCTTACCAACAAGTTACCACTTTGGCACGTGAGTAATCAGTAGTACAAGTTCAAAATTTAGTTCACAGATTAAATAATCAGAGTTTTGCCGCTTGTTTACAAAGAAATTGATTTAAAGTTTTACATTCTTTTTAAACTTCCCATTTGCCAACTTTGCTCGAGTTATAGATTTAGCATGATTTAATCGGTTACGAATTAACAATTCTTACGCCACCTCCTATCAACAAGGCTTCAAGTGAGTATTTCTATAAACTGAAAATGTACTCACACGCACAGCTCACTTCGTTACAAGCAGTCAGACAGACCAAGAAACAACCTAAAATTAATATTAAACCTAAGCTTTGCTAAAATCTTTAAGATGAAACCTTATTTTCGACTATTATTGCTTTGCTGAATTTTCAGCTTTAAATTTCGTCTTATCCACAGTAAAAATGTAACGTATTAATTAATGTGTAAATACCTTTCAATGACAAAAATTCATTAGTCATTTATTCTTGTATATACTTATATGTAACTGTGACTGAACGGTGTGAACGTTTCTTTTGCAACAATGGCTAGCATTTCAGGCCATGTACAACTATTCAATTAGCCATTTAATAACTATCATTACGAATAGAAACTAGATTTTTTAGCTTAAATATGGTATTTACAGAAGGACTTCAGTTTGTATACAGAGTAATTACTGAAACTGACTGTGAGTGTGTGGATACTGTTAATGTCAAAATAAAAAATACACATTTTAGATCCTTTGTCATCCAACTCCAACCCAGGCTATTAGAGGACTATTTCCTTTTAATTGTATAGAATCTTCATATTAACTCGATCCTAGAATTAACGTAAATAATCGTAGCTACTAAAGTATATCGAGATTCAACTATGTTCATTATCATTCTGCTAGAATTCAAGGTAGTGATTAGGATGACTTACCACGATTGACCGTTTTTTTTCAACGCATCACACAGTTTCCGATGAAGTAATTATGGGTGATTATTGGCTACTTAAACTGAGATTACTAGTGATGATTATGTATTAGTGGTGGAAGACTGAAAAAGAAAGTTTTTCTTTTTTTGCCACACTCATTCGGCTCAGCGAAGCATTAAAGTTAGAAAACCATTTTTGTTTGCCTTTGAAATTACTCGTTTGTTTTAAAGGAATGGACGAATGCTAATCTTTTACTTGGCCATGCTTTGACTCAAAAGTAGCATAACTATAAACTAATAAACTTATCTTTAGTGATTATTGGCAAATAATAGTCGAATAAAATTTAAAACAAGAGTTGAATGTATTAGTGAAGAAATGAAACGATATTGAAATGTTAGTTTTCCGAACATGAGAAAGTGCAAATCTCACGTGGACTTGATGTACCAGAACTCGTAGACATAAAACAAGAGTAGTAGCATTTACTCCTTTCAGAATTGACTTTTTGCTTTTTATAGAACATTTTCTTTCATTTTTATTACTACATTTCATTCACTATTGTCATAGCTGAATTAAACTATTTGCTGTGGTAGTGGAAATAGTAGAATTCCCAGCTAATCAACTCATCCCATCATATTCACCATATCGTTTGAACAAACATCACTGAGATAAACGCTTGATGCTTATTGTCAGTTTTGTAGTACACGAGCGGAAGTGTTATTTTTACACGAGCTTACTGAACTAGGAGAAGTACACAAATTAATATTCGTTTATTTGCTCTTACTAATTGCCTTGAATTGAAAGTACATTGTGCTACTTTGAATAAAAAATTTGTATTGTTTCTCTTACTTGCAGTTTTACCACTAAGTGTTCAGCAAGGTAACGTACTTGATCTGATAAGGTGCATACTTCACTTCATTCCATAAGAGTATACCTAATGGAAGTGTGAGTTGCATGACATGCAATTGTTAGAAAAAATTAGGCCACGTAAACTCCACAAAAGCACCTGGAGTAGGAAGGAAAGTCAAAATTATTGCCATCTTTCTAAATAAAAAAGATTATTTAGGTCGGGAAAAAAATGCGGGTATTTGTCCGATAATACCCTCTCCGTCTGAGAGGAATTTATTAAGGTAATCTATACAATCTACAATCAATGTCCATCACAAAACAAAATGGGGGGAGTGATGGTTGCTCGGTGATTTGTAGAACAACTTGGTGTACAAAACGCCACACGAACGAGCCTATTATTTGTCCAGTACAACACATCCAACATCAAACCTCATGGGAAAAGTCACAAAGGAACTATGTCACCTCCTTTCCAAAGCTATAACTGAGAGGAGGTAATATGCATATAAAATTAATGCTTGACATGAGAATAAACCTCTTCCCAACCGTTACATACATATATGAAGTTCGCGTTACTCACACGTGGTCTCCATATACATATTTTGACGATATTGTGAAGCAGTTTGGAGTTATCAGTCATAACAAGAGCTTATACATGCATTTATGTGTGCATATCTTCCTGCAGAAAGAACTTGACATGTGACAAATTACGTACTAGCTTGTTCACAAAATTCACTCTCGATGTAGATTATAAAGGAAAAAACAAGTTGCCATAAAAATTACTGACAGTGACAGTTGTAGGCAATGAAAAAAACGAGGAAGAAGTAGGTTATTTCCTATTATTACTTGATAATCATAAGAGAACAATAAAAAGTTCTTTGCTTACACCACAAAACCTAGCTTCATTGTCGAGTGGATCGTAGATTGAAGTTTGTGGCTTTTGGTGAAAATGAATGGGTAATGTAGAATAAGATGATTAGAGAAGAGGCGCCAAGTTTATGGGAAGTCAACATGCAAATCAAATATATGTCAAAAATGCGAGTTTTCAAAATCTATTAGTTCTTGAACGACGGCACATCCATCATGCTCAAGACTCATTGAATAAGAAAGGAAACAATGCAAATTGTGCTAGGATTTCTTTTGATCCGATTTTTACTTTAAGAGACTACCGCAGTAGTAAATTGTGTCGCATGGGTTATTGTTCAATAGAAGAATTCCTTGGTTTGGTTAATGAATTGGTGTTGCAGTAAAGTCAAACATTGGCAAAAAATGGTCTACTTTTCTCAATTTAAATAAATGTATTATTCATCATCTTCTTAAGACTTTTCCAAGTTTAGATTGTGGCGGTGGTAGGATCATAAGCACTTGACCTAATTTGCTTCTTAAGTCTATTCTGTACACTCCATTCAAACTCCCAAAATAACCTTTCATAATAAAAGCAAAATTATTTAAAGAATATGATAAGTAGCCAATTCAAGTTTGAGTAATTTTTTATAAGTATTTTCTTCCACAATGTATCTGGCACTGTTCGGTCAGTCAAAATTTAACCAGATTTAATTTAGTGTTGAAATGACTTTTTTCTTCTTTTCACAGGAACAATCAAGACAAGTCTAGTGTCTGGGTCTAAATTCAACGTGACATGGCATCTTTCCTACCCTCATCGCGTAAGTACAATTCATGATCATTTTTAAATGTTAAGTACAAATTCGACTTGGCAATGGTGGACTCTCAACCTCAACCCGTTGGTTAACGACCAACCTGGATTTGCAAAAATAGAATAAGCCTCCTTGTAAACTGTCAAATTGAATTTTCAAAGATGTGAACTATAAAAAGAATATTTTTGCCACCCTTTCAATTGCAAAGTATCTAAAATATTATAAACCGGTACATGAATTGGAGACTGCCACGAGGAGCCCGAAGAATACTTTTGATATCACAGCAAGCAGGCACAAGACTCAAAATCAATCAGTTACTTTGTCTCTAGAAGTTGGAGAGCTTAACATGCTGCTCAAAAT
Organism: Lepidocyrtinus dapeste; assembly: GCA_036850885.1. Taxonomy (NCBI): domain Eukaryota; kingdom Metazoa; phylum Arthropoda; class Collembola; order Entomobryomorpha; family Entomobryidae; genus Lepidocyrtinus; species Lepidocyrtinus dapeste. The sequence continues at coordinate 12,107 of JAANSQ010001314.1, forward strand.
ATGAAAACGGTGTTTCGCACCAAAAGCTGATTACCACCTCTGATGATTCCGCTAGATTGTCAGCGCAAACAAATGATCCGACACAAAATGATGATGATGTACTTACAAAGAATATTATGCAAAATAGAAGTAGATCAGAGAAGTAAAAGCAAGTACAAAAGATGAATGCAAACTTGCTCAATGCTTTTAGTCTTGGTGCACTTCTCAGCTCTAAATACCATACCAACATCATAGTCTTTTCCTTTTGCTTTGTCTACGAGGGGACTAGACTCAATAGGGTGTATTTTTACCTAGCACCAATTGGCAATTTGTGAGTTGTGAAAAGTGTAAATTATTACGGGATATCAGGTTCCTATAAGCTGAAGGCGAACTCCCGCTGAAACTTGACTTGCTTTTCTGTCGCTACTCTTGTATTTCCATTCACTTTAGCTACCGGTCGGATTCCTTTTGCGTCACACATCTAATTTTTAAATGAACGTTTTTAAAGAAGAGTATACTTATCTAAAAGACAGACGTCGTTATTGGGGATGATGATCATGCTATCGTTAGTCGTTACGTTTCACGAATGAAATACAATATAATATTTATTACAGTGCAGATGAAACGGGTGGAGTAGTCCCAAGTAAAAAAAAACAAACTTCATTTTTGCGTAATGCTAACTACGAAAGAAACACGAAGAATGATTTATGAAAGCCTTAGCTTAAGCCATTGTATCAATTTTTTGATTTATGTTTTAAATTTTTTATCCTATTCTATGTAAAGGAACTATGTATGACTGGTAGAATATTACGCCTGCAGAACTACCTGTTTCTGGCCTTGAAATTTTCACGAAAAATGAAAACGACATAAAGTCAAGCTGTATGAGTGCCAAATTTTTAAATCTTGGCCAGAAGCCGCAATTACGCAACATTGAAATTATGCTTGAAACGTAATTTTACCTAAGCATGAACATGAAAATCATTGAGTATTTTTTATATTTAAAATGTTATGTCAATTATACTTGTAATTGTACTTGTCAAAAATGTACTCAAGTTGTTATAAACTCTGGGTCCATGAGAATTTCTTGTAAGAAACCAGACCACATTTAGAATTATTGGGAAAGTTCAAATTAATTGGTTGGATTCCCATGACAGTAAAATTTAAAAAGTTGTAGTAGAAAAGGTGCCAATGACTGATCCTAAACTTGTCATAAAAATTTCACTTTGGCTACAATGAAAGCGAAAGAAGAAATCTTTTCCTATTTCGGTTACCTCAATTTAATTTAATGTCAATGCATGAGCTATATGGTACTTAATATATGTCTGTCTGTAATCAAAGCTAACTTTGAAATTCATTTCTCCGAAACCGAATTCTCGGTTGTCTGTAGTCTGTATCATCCTCACGTTCCGTCACTTAATCATCTATCTTTACATTTAGAATGTAGAGGTATTTTTGCAATAAAGAAAAAAGGTTCTTGACCGCTGTGACTAAAATGAGTGAAATAATATATGCTCTCTTGGCAGTTGGTATGTATTTACCGGTGAGGTACCTACCAAAAAAAACTCTGTGAATCTCTGTGATACCAGCTTCCTTCCCTGAGCTACTACTAAAATATGCTTAGTCTTTATGGTCAACCATGCCGATAGTAGAAGTGGACCAACATATCCTAATCCTAATCGCTAAGAATATGATATGGTAGTTAAGTACAGATTGAACATGGCAGATAGTGAACAAATGAACACTCTCTCTCTCCAAAAGGACCCCAACATAGTTATTTGATGGTGCCGGTGGTTGTGCCCAGTGTTCATAATGGTAACAATGTGTATAATCATCAGTAAGGAAATGTAGCAATGACGGTAACAACATCAAAAGTCTTTCTTTTAAGTCATTACTAGCCCACGATTTTAAAACTTTACATTAGCCGAGAAAGTAGAGCCTCATAAATTGCATGTGGTCTCATCTCATATGGTTTAGTCTAGAAACGTATTTGGCCGTGAATTGGCAAAATGAGCATTGTCTCTCAACTAGCAAGAAATGAATGCCATTGGAATATTAAGTAGGTGATTTGAGGAAGATATGGATTTAATTGAAATTCTGAATGACTACTACTCATTCCATCATGCGATGAGTGATGACGGAAGATTAATGATGACTAGTTTCAGGTGTGGAAGAAAAAATATGAATCAAAAAGTAATGTAAAACTTCATAAATGCTAGATGCATTTTATGAGATGTACTTACCATAGATCGTTTTCGTGATCAAATAAGATTGCTTTCTAAACTTTAAAGTATACAAAATATCATACATTTCAAAATTGATTTAATTAGTGACTTTTGATTGCTATAAGAGTTGATGAGGTTGGCTCGATAATTGAGATGAAATAACATAGTCTTTTTGAAGATTGAGCAATTTTAAAATGCCAGACACGCATGGCTTAGTAAATTGTCATCACGAATTCATTAGATCACCGATAAATGCCATGCGGTAAAGGTTCTTGATGCGAAAGTAATCGTTAAGTCATTTTCTGTACATGCTGACCAAAAAGTATTAATTATTTAGCAAATAATGTAGTTTCTCTTTCCGGTAGAAAATCTGGACTCTATTCCTAACTAAACCCTTAGAAGATTGCATTATTTACAAATTAATTAAAATTTCATTTTGTATTGTAAATTTTCAGGGCGGCTATCGACTAGAGCTTATGGATAGTCAAGAGCGAGCCTTGTTGGATCTCACACCGAAGAACGGAAATGAATCATTCATCAAAGGAAATCCTACGTAAGTTCAAGATTTCAACTATCTTGTAGTTCTAGTCAGTCAAATCACGAACTAACCCTTATAAAGACTACCCTAGTTCCTGATGTTAAACTGTTACAGACCTTAAGCTTTACCTTCCTCGGATGTGTAATTAAGCCCATTATGGTTGATGATGGTGTTCGCCCCCAATTTAAAACATTTTGATCACAGAATACACAATACATAGACAGTTGAGTGCTTTCATGTATTTCGTTTGCAAAACACTTCGCAGTTATGTTCTGTTTGTTGTCAATTAGCACTTGAATGGTGCCAAAAAGCGTAGTACGCTGTTCATAAAAAGCGTAGTGAGTAGTGTAAAGTGTAAAGAGGGTGAAACGTTAAAAACAATTGTTTTCATCCGTCAAAGAAAATAGTCTTAATTTGTGTTCGAGGAGGTGCTGCCAATACTTTAATTACGATCTCTAAGAAATTACACTGTCTTTGCTTGAGTAACATTGCGAATAAAGTCTTTGAACTTCTCAAAACTTTGTTAGCTTTTGAAGATAATAAATGCTAATGACGAGTAAACATATACAAGCGCTTGTAGAGATAAAATCTATTCAGGGTGTAATGCTCTCTTTCCTTCCAATCCAACGATGATGATTCAACCGAAGTATGAAATGTTATTCTTGGAAATAATTTGTGACTTGTGTCATCATCGGAAATACCAAATACCCTTGGCTTCATATTCGCTCGGGGAGCTAATAAATAATGTTGAAGATCGATGACCCCTTCTTGTATACTTATAAAAGAGTGAATTTCGTTGTGAATACAAGGTTTGCTACAGTTAATTTTTATAGATTCTTTATTC
>JAANSQ010001315.1:0-15688 GCA_036850885.1 Lepidocyrtinus dapeste
AATCATTTTATCAGAAGAAAGAGAACAGTTTTTTTAAGTCAAAAACAGGGGTTTTCATACGTGTCCTTATTTTTCTTTAAGCTTAAAACCTTATTTGGCATTATTGACTTTTTTAATCGTTATTATTTTTTTCACAGCTTTTTAGAACTTTCCCTGTCACAGTTTTGCTCGGTAGTTCAATGAGAGCGTTGTATTTAACGTTCTTCGGACAAAAGGGGTCTCAAAAGAAACTTGCTACTTAACCATTGCAATTAGTGGGAGCATTTGAAGTCTCAACTTAGTGGTACTGGACAAAAGTAATCGTCAAGTTTTTAGCTAGTTTATCCTGAGCTATTTATTTATTCCAGCATTAGCTTTTAGTCCAGCTCAACATGTTGTCTGAGAGGTTGCTGGAAACGTACTTGAAAATTCTACGGTGTGCGGAGCTCTTCCACTGCATTCCACACCATATGAACAGGAAAACAGGGCGACTTGAGATGTACTCTCGTGGAGACTGGCATCTCTACGTTTCCTACCTGAATGCATTTCTCGCCATTTCCTCCACAATCTTTTTTATCTCTCAGTACTTCTTCGCGACGGAGTTAATTGCGTGGAATAAGGCCATGATGACTAGTCTCCTGAGTATAGTTCTCGCCTTTTTCGTCCTCATGGACATGCTCATATTGCATAACATCTTGAGAGGGGAGGAAACTCTAGAGTTTTGGAATACGTGTAACGAGTTCTTCCAGAATTTCGCGGAGCAGTACATCCACTCCCCGAGATATCTACAGGACGCCATTCTTTCAAAACTACTTTGGAGGGTGGCCATTCTGTTCCAAGTGTTGGCCACTGTTGCCAATCTACTATCAATTTTTTTGCCGAAATTTGTTAGCTATTTTACTAGCGCAGTTTATGTCTATAATTTGTCCAGAGCATGGCTTCCAGTGTTACTAGCTTTTCAGTATTACGTCTACTTGCATAATACGCTCATGTTAGCAGAATTTTTGGGGCGAATTGCGATTCTAGCTTATTCCTTCCTAGTGGTTCTCAAAGAGATGAGGTAAGTCTGCTGGAGCTACAATTCTTGAAGTACAATATTAAATTAATTTAAAAGCTAATTAAATTAATTGTATTGTATTTAGCCCTACTGGACATTCAGGATTGACTAGAGACACTCTCCAGAATAAAGCGGTCGCCCTAAAGGTTTTCACCAGCCTGAAATACATTTGCCAGAGATTCAACTCCATTTTTGCCGTGTTTCTTCCATTACACTTGCTAATTGTCGCCGTGGCGCCGATATGCGCTAATTGCGCGGCTGTAACCGCCCGAGCCTCCCTTCCTGCTTTGACTCTCGCACGGAAACTTAATTTGATCATTCTTTCGCTAGTATTCTTGGCATACGCACAGTTGTTCTGTAGGGTCGCTGGAAATGTTGCTGGAATCAGTGCAGGCCAGTTGAAAAAGTGGAAGTTGAGTGGACATGGAGGGGATCTATATTACAAGAAGAGCTTCAAATCCTTCCATACATTTTACATTCGGGCAGGGAATTTCACCAAGGTGACTGGCTTCACAGGAGTGAGAATCCTGCTTAATGTAATCAAGTACACTGGAAAAATCCTGCTGAACATTATGAAAAGTCAAGAAGAACACTAGAGCATTTTAGCAAATAAGATATATTCTAATCTAATGAAATTTATTAAATGTAATCCTTTTGTCCACACAATTGAGCATTTCAAATTTGTACAGGAATAGATTAAAATGAGTAGACGAGTAAAGTAAAAGAGTTTGTTTGAAATGTTGGATGCATTCGTTTGGAGGAAGTTGTCACTTTATGCTTGTGTTAATCCTTCCTTTAAGCGCTTATCCAGTCGTTTCGTTTTATCTAGCATTCTGCCTTGATCCTCTTCATCATGATCACCTCTTCCATCTGTATGAATTTCTCTGTCCGTGTAACTTCTCACGAATGGGTTATAGGAGGCTTAGTTTCAGCTATGAATGCTACGATTCAAGGTCAACGATGAAAAACTTTTTTGAGCTTTCCCATTTTCTACTTGAAGTTCTCTATATTGCATCACCTTGATATTTGTCATGATATGAAAATCTAGATGTCTTCTTCATGCTTTGCAGATTTGGAGTTGGAGGAGATGATCACTTTATGAACTGTTGGCACATTCAATCTAACGTCACAAAACTAAGTTTAATTATCTCATCTAAGATCTGGAAGGTGAATGAGCCTAGATAATAAAACAGTCAGGGTCAGAAATTTCTCTCGAGACAGTTGTCGCTAGAAATTACAAAATGTGAAATCCAATGAAATTTTAGGGAAGATAAATATGAATAAAAAATGCAAAATGTTTTTTTTCCCTTAGGCTAACAAGTTGTGTGATCCAGATATGATGACAGAGTCGAAATTTCCCATCGATTCATTCTAGAACTGATATTTAAATACTCTGAAAGACTCATTCATTAAACAGATTTAGCTTATCCCTTAGGGCAGTGGGTCCAGCCTGGATTCATTTCCTTGAAGTTACATGTCACCAGGGCAAACTTTCCCGTGTCTCATATAAATTGATTGTTATAGAAAACTCTGTTTACCCAAATAGCTGGACTTTCTCTGCTCATTAAATGAATGCAGCTCATTATTCAACGGCTAGCCTTCCCCTCTCGGAATATTTCTAAAGGACAAAGATCTGCGTAAAATTTAGCTTCATACAATGCCTTGATTGTTGTCTGGTGCGGGATCTGGATTCTGGATGAGAAGTTGCTCTTCTTGTTTCTCTCTTACATTTCCCCACTTTACGCTTTTATCTCGCTGAAACAAACACTCGCTCTGTTCTAGTCTGAGGCAAGACTTCAGGAAATGAGATTATTTTGGGTGGGTCAATTTATCATCTTTGGGCAAACATCTATGTTGCTTCGGCACTTTCCCTTACGCTCGTCCCTTTTGCGGTGGATGCAAAATGCAAACAGATGAAATGGATGTAATAAAAAATATCCAGAAATCTATGAAATTCCTGCAGAAAAAAGATGCAAGGGCATATTTGAACAAGAATGAATGAGGAGTTTTAATGTTGACCAAATGTCCGTGTGAAAATGCCCATCCCTTTACTCATCTTTATGGAGCAATGGAAGATCACGCTTCTCTATGAGAATGGATCAGGTTCTTGAAAAAATATAAAAACTTGGTTGCATTCTAGGAATCACTTCATTCTCTTGTTTGAATCAGATCTGTCCAGAGAAAAATCGAATTTGATTAGTAGTTCTGGTGTGAAATGTAAAAGAGGAATAAGAAAATTTAGTCTATTTTTTTGAAACAAGTCCGACTTTGCTGATACGATGGAGAACGTTAGGCAAATGGTGTTCTCCTTAACTGTCTTACTCTTGATCCTCCATGATTCTAAGGTAGTTAGCAGCCCTCAGAGTGAATCATGGCTCACTTGGGGATGGCCGAAAAAGCAACAGGTTATTACTCCACCGGATGTCGTAAGAAGTTACAGTCTGTCGCCCCCATTCAGCCAATGTAGTGACGGGATGGAAGGGGTCATGACAAAGTTCGACATTAACCCTTGTGTGTTGGAAGATGACAGATGCCTCTTGCCTCATGGGGGAACGGTTAACTTGGATTTGGAGTTTATCTCTAACATCCCGGCAAACAATTTAAAGGGGTTGTTGCTGGCCGACATTGGTACCTGGTATATACGAAGTACAATTGGTCTGACTGATCCCATGGTAAGTCATAGTTCCTTTTAAGTATTTCACATTTCCACAGTTCACTCCATTAATCCAACTGTTTAACGAATTCATTTTGCTTTCCACAGGATCTCTGCACTTCTTCAAACTTCTCCTGTCCAATCCAGCCCAACCGCCTGTACAGTTACCACTTGCCAATTTTGATTAAAGACTGGTACCCAAGTGGAAGTCCCAACTTGAAGGTTGTCATTCAAGGAGGGGACGACAGGAAAATCGCTTGTGCTAATATACCCATCAAGATCCCCGCAAATGCCAGAGCTGAGTCAACGCAAACACAACCCAGCTTTTGGGGCATCCCGTACTACAGTCCACCTGGCTTCGGAAAATAAAACTCCTCCTCCCACAATATATTTATTCAAAGCTATTACTTTTCAGGAAATTGATTATATCAGGCTTAATACTTATCTTTGACTCAGATTAGATGTACTATGAAATTCAGTTTACTCATTCCAATTTATCCGCCACCTCTTACGATTAGGCTCAGCACTTGGAAATTTGTAAAGTTTACAAGGTTTCTCAAATCGGCTGAACTAAAACCCAGATTATTTTATCGAATCATGTAAGCAAAACTTGTTTATTTAGATGAAAGTTCCTGACGAATTAAAGCTAATAGCTATAAAATTATCTTGTGACAATCATTGACAATCTTTTGTACTTCGGAAAGGTTTTGAAAGTATAAGCATTAATTTACTTGGGGTAACTTACTAAAACGCATGAATAAAGGTACTCATGTAAACATTTACATTCTGATGACATGAAACTTCAATTTCACCTTGCCAACTTTTGTTGGAGTTTAATGAGGAAGGCTTGCAAGTACTGCTCGGAGATAGAGAGATCATGGATCATTTCACGAAAATCGTACGATGAAAGGAAAAGCGTCACGTAAAACGCTTTGATTTTGATTTGACTTGCCAACCTCCGTGATGAATTTGGAGCAAGCTCATTTGCTCATTTACTCATGTACTCACTTAATCTTAATCATTTAGGAATACGTCGACGGAGCTCTCTCGTCCTGAATCAGAGATAAGGTCAAGGTTATTTCATTTCATCCTGGCAGACAATATGCGAGCGCAACTGCATTTACCTCACAAATTGACACAATAAATAACTGATTAATATTCGTAACTCTCCTAATGCTCATCACATCACTGCTTTGATCAAACCTCTTAATTACGATCAAACGTGCAGGTTCTCATCCTTGCATATTAAGTAGGCTTAATTATTCTAGGTATACAAAATTGTTTATCTAATGCGGTTGACAATTAGGGATTCCATCAAGCTAGAGTCAGTCTAGAAATATTTTTGATATTTTATTGTTCGCCACTTTTTTATCCGTCAGAAATAGATCATGCTACGCTGTGCCCCCATAAGTTTCTCCCGCAACGAAGGAAAATGTTTGGGAGTCATAGAACTGCTGACCTCTTTCTCATTTTTGCATTCGGATTCATATCTATTGTCTACTTGGATACGGTAGGAGCGGAAGTGCCGCCTCTGACGCTACAGAGGTCGCAGAGTCTATCCTTGGTGTTCTCTTCCCTCCAGTGTTTGACGGATTGGAATACTACGGGGAGCTCCACCATCATATCTGAGATAAACAGGGAGTTTAGACCAGACGCCCACTTGGAGGAGTATATGAATCGGAAGGGAGTGGAGACGCTATTGAGTTATATAAAAAATAATACAAATTTGAAGTTCATTATTCGACTTGGGAAGGATGACCCCTTCACGAATTCTCCCCAGCACATTAGCCAAATGGGGATGATATTGAATGTGCTCTATCCTAACGCTGAAAACTGGCCGTTGTTTTACAATACCACTGCTTGGCTAATAAACAGAGTGAATGATGCCCAGCTATATTGGGCGCTGATGGTTGTGCTCGGGGAGAAGTTTCCCGAGACTGTAGTGGCAGCCACGACTGTTGAAGTGTTTCCTCAGTTGTACTTGAACAAGAAGGATATTCTTGAAGTGGCTCAACTTCCGGATTCAAACTCTGATCCTGCCTTGGAATCGCATCCTTTGCAGTACTGGACAAGTGATCCGGGACTAAATGAGTTTCATACGCATTGGCACATTGATAACCCATTTTGGTGGAACGAGACCCTGTATGGAGTGAAGCGTCCGAGAAAAGGCGAATTGTTTCTGTACACTCACCATCAACTCTTGAATCGCTTCTTGACTGAACAAAACTCCAATGGGGTACCGGAAGTGACTGCTCTGGAGCTAGATTTAGACTATCAAATCCAAGAAGTGTACTATCCAGACGTGGTCAATGTGAACTACATGAACTTCCCGGAAAGGACTAAAGGCGAGCCCATGAGGGACTGGGATAATGGCACGAGCTTAGCGGAGCTAAAGATCTGGAGTGATCGCCTCAACCAGGCCATAGAACAAGGTTACTTTGTCAGAAAAAATGGGTCTTTGGAGGGTCTCCAATATGAAAACGCTTCAGAAATACTAGGCGCTACAACGGAGTCTTCAACCATAGATAGTGCAAACCAGGAATACTACGGGAGCTTACATAACTACCTCCATAGATTCCTTGGAGGAACTTCTCGAAAGAATTGGAGCGTACCTGGTGTCGAGGCACATTCCGAAACTGCCATGAGAGACCCCGTGTTTTACAGGCTACACAAGCTGATTGACTCCCTTTATATGAAGTTAAAGTCAACCTTGCCTCCATATACTCAGGTACCATACTCGATTATAAAATGGAGGAAATCGGTGCAACATTTTAAAGCCTTTGCATTTCAATGTTTTTTATTAGAGAGACCTGGATTTTCCTGGAGTATCAATTTCCTCCCTGGAGATTCAGACACCACGCCGTAAAGAACTGGAGATAGCCCCTGACTGGGATATCCGTTGGCCGTTTCCTTCCACCCAGTTACCTACGCTAACAACTTATATGAAAATGGACACTTACGACATAAGTACCGCCGCTAGACCTTGCCGGAACATAAATGATAAGCCTAGCTACTCTTCAGTCAAAACCTTGAGTCATTTACCATTCAAATACGTCATCTCTTTGAAGTCCACCAGAAAGGAAGTGGCTCATGGCATGGTCCGCATTTTCCTCTGGCCGGAGCTGGACCAAAACGGAAAGAGATTGGAAGTGGATGAGTGTCATCAACGGGCCATCGAACTAGATCGTTTCCAAATAGATATAGAGCCGGGTAGAGAAACTATCATTTCGAGGTCCTCCCTAAACGCCTCCTTAACGCGTGCAGACCGTCCACCCCACATAAAGGCGCTATACAAAGCGACCTCATCTTCTTCGAACATCTTCAAACCGGAAATGGGGAGGGCCTGTGGTTTCCCAAATAACCTCTTAATTCCTAAGGGGACTTCGGAAGGTATGCGATTCAGAGTTACAGTGATGGTTACGGAGGAACCGGAGACCAAGAGTTACCCCAACTACCCGTTATGTGGAACACTGAACGGAGTTCCTTTTCCGGATCAGAGACCGATGGGGTTTCCGTTTGATAGGCCAGGCACTAGATTCGTCTCTTACGAGGGGGTATGTAAGCTTCTAGGAGGCTGCTTTTATAAGAATGTCAAGGATATCAGGGTTCAAATCAGATATAAAGAAGAAGATTCAAAATAAATTCAGCAAATTAAATAAATGTAAACTTCATCCAATGTTGGAGATGCATCCAAGCAATCTTTTTAATTCATTTTATGCCGCCTGTAACTGCAAAAGGTCAGTTATTTTTTCAGCTAGTCTGTATGCAGATCACGAAGTAAGTGATGGTGACGCCAAGCACCTAGAAAATTAAAATACATTCTGAGTGAATGATACTTGCACTAACAATTTCAAATTGACTTGACATTGACATACGTTTGCAAGGAGGGAAAGTGTCACGGGAAGAACCTGACTAGCGCGTATTGCGATAACGCCATGGTCCAATTCGCTCATCAGAAGATAAAGCTGGTTGCTAGAGAGTTTTCTTCGATTCCGTTCCTTTTGAAGATAGACTCGGAGGTAATTGATCTGTTCAAAGATTTCACCGGCGAGGTACAGGTTACATAAGACGCAGCCAATGTACATGGAGGTATTCACTTGATGGTACCACCTGGGGGTGAGAAAGAGTTCTTGTAGACTCAGAGCGAGATACAGCATGGTCTCGCCTATGTAACAGGTCATCATTAGACCGGTGACATGGTTGATCTTTGAGGACAATCCCCTGAGTGCTTTGTAAGTCTCCTTCCAGGAAGGCTGCTCTAAAATCTCTGAAGTTTCCAATGAAGTGACGAACGACCCGGTGCAATTCCACAAGGTGAGGATGCAAGCAAGCAGAAAGTAGTCGGTTGAAGAGACCAGAATACACCTTGTGAGGTAGGGAAACACTCCAACGTACTTCCGGACTTTGGAAGGGAAAATAAAGGAAAGATAGGGAGAATAGGCTTCTAATGTCATCGTTTCAATCATTAAGAGCCATCTGGTCACGCTCCAATCTTGCCAGGATAGCTGACCTCGACAAAAGACAAACATGAGGATACTCTTGAACACAAGCAGAGAAGATGAGAGCATTGCCAAGTTCTCATGGCTGGCTTGTCTTCTCGTTAAACTCTTCGAGAAAGGAGGGACAAGATTCACAATTTCAAGGATTTGCCCAGACTTCCTCCAGAATATCCAGAGAAGGATGCATTTCAAACCGATACTGAAATTCAGTTGAAAAAAGTGGAGGTATGCCGAAGGTTTCATGTTAGCCTTCTTAGGGATTGTCTTCATTAGCAAATCCAAGTAGACTGGAAACATTGATAAGGTGAGCATGCCGCAGATGACCTGCTGCGGAAGAAAACGCCTAATCTTCACAAGAGTGCTTCCCTCCACAGTTTTCACTCGAACTAAACGAAACGGGCAGACAAATAGGTAATACAACGTATTGAAATAAAAATCCAGGAAACATTCCATCTTTTTGCAAGGAACTTGGGAATGCGCCCTCACAGGGGGAATAGCCATATGTTGGTTAGAGTAACTGCCATAATCAATCTTGATGAAAAAATTTATGCTAAAAGTTTTTTACGGTCAGGCTTTACATTAGAAAATTAAATTAGTTTAAAATGGAAAAGGGAGGGGCCATTCCCTCTTGTCTCCATTTTCTAAAACACTCTATCTAATTGGATGTGTTGAAAGTCGAGTGTTGTTGGTTTCATAAAGCCCCTTATGCTCCGACAAGTGTTCGATTGAGAAACATAGCATCATTGTGAATTCCTAGATAGTAAGGAATTCCTTATTTCGATCGGGTTTGTACGCAGACGACAAAATAGGTGAGCGCGACTCCGAGTATCTGGATAAAAAGTATAAATTAACTCCTGGAGAACATATTAGTTTTTTAGATGAACGGTAAGGAGATATAAAATAGCCTTGCTCTGGCATTACATTTGCCAGGAGGGAATGCGTCACGGGAAGCACATTACTTGTTCTTATGGCCACGAATCCATGCTCCAACTCGCTAATCATTAGACACAGCTCATTAGTCGATAGCTGTTCCAGGTTTTGTTCCAACTGAAGCCACACCCTTACATAATTCATCTGCTCGTATACGTCTCCGGAAAAATAGAGAAGGGCCAAGACGGAGGTCAAGTACAAGGTGGTATTCACCTGATGGTAATACTCAGGCTTCAAAAAGAGCTCGTGTAGGCTCAGCGCGAGGAACAAAGAGGTTTCACCTAAGTAACAGGTTACCACATGGCCTATGAGATTATTCGTCATGTAGGCCACCGTCCTTAGCTCTTTGTATCGATTGTATACTGTTTTCCAGGAGAGTTGTCCAGGACTTTTCAATAAATTCACGAAGGACTTCACACAGATCCACAAAGTGAGGATCTGAGCGAGTAAGAAGTAATCCATGGAAGAGAGCAGGAGACACCGCACAAAGTAAGGGAATAGGCATAAGTATTTCCAGAGTTTTCCATGGAAAACACTTCTGGAAGATATATTAGGGACGAAGGTGGAGTAAGTTACGTTCCCTACCGTTTCCAACCATTTATTCTGATTCCATTCCTCCAAGGGAACGTTGCCCATGCACGTAAGGAATATTAAGGAGCCTTTGAGCACAAACAGGGTACAGAGGAGCTTTGCTATATTCTCCAGTGAGAAAACAACCCACCTCCAATCCCTATCACCATTTCTTTGGGGCCAATTCTCAAAATCTGGATTTTTACAGAATTTGTACACTTTTTGCAAAATTTCCAAAAAGATATTCTTCTTTCGCCAGAGTATCCAGTAAATTTTGATTTTCCCTGTAAAGCTGAAAGCGACTTCGAAAAGCCTTAGATACTCTGAAGGCTCTCTTGTGCCCATGGGAATACTTTTGCGAAACACGTCCAGGTAAACTAGAACCAAAGACGAGATTAGGAATCCGCAAATAACCTCTTGTACTAGACAATGCTCAATCTTTACTTCTTGATATCCCTCCGAATTATCTATCCGGAAAGGACTCCCGCAGACGTAATACAACGTATTTAAAAAACATTTGAGGAAACTTCCAGCATTTTGATTTTGTCTGGAAGAGGGACTGCTGGATGTGGTTCCTTCACTTGCTTTTCTCTCTTCCGCTGCCATTATGCCATTTATGCCAGGTGAAAACAACAGAAGAATGCAAGATTCAACTTATTTTACTTTCCCCGATTTCAATTAATTTTATTTAAATCAACAATTTGCGAATTCACATAAGTCAAATATTTGCCCGATTCCATTAGCATAATGGAATTGTATGAATGTATGTATATTTGTTCTAGTTTTCCACTCAATTCTGAACGCAGACGATGAAGTAGGTCACAGTGACCCCTAAAATACTAGCGAGTAGGCAGTACGTGATGGGAAAGAGGTTACTTGCCCGGAATGCCACCACTCCAAATTCCACTTCGTTCAAGGACACGAGCAAGCGAGGGAGGGGAACCAGATTTAGATTATTTTCTGAGGAGAGCCATGAGATGAAGTAAGTCATCTTGGAGTAAGTCTCAGCGGACAAGATAAAGATGGCAAGTACGGATGATGAATACATTTGCCAATTTATTTTTTGGTAGGGAGTAGGCTCCAGGAAAACGTCATTTATGCTGATGGCCATGAACAAAGAGGTCTCGGCGAGGTAACAGGTTAGCACGTGGCCAAATAGGCGGTTCATCCTTAGGCAAACGTTCTGTAGAGCGATGTATTGTCTGTATACCACCCTCCAAGGAATTTTTTTGGTTTCTGAAAGTCTAACTTGTCCTGGATGATTGGGAGGCTTCAAGGGAGCAGCAAAGGAGGCTGTACAAAGCCACAGAGTGGAGGCACAAGATAGGAGGAAGTAATCGCAGCAAGAGACCATCATGCACCGAGTGAAGTAGCCAAATATCCCTATAATGTTCCACACTGGATGTTGGTCCTCGTTCTGAATGTGGTATCCTTCCCAGAGTCCCACTATTGTCTTGTATGTTCCATTGCCCGCCATAGCCCACCATTCACATAAATTCCAGGTTTTCATCGTGCCCCGGTGAGTTGCGTACCCCAGGGTACACTTTGTCAAGTAAATCAAACAGATGCTTCGAGCTGCAGTTCCCGTGGAAATCCTCCAGAATATAGAAGATTGGGAACTGTATCTCCATTGGATTGTCCCCAAGGCGACTAAGCTGTTCACGAGTGTCTCAATTTGTTCCGATTTGAACCACAGAATAAACAGGAAAGTAAACTTCCCTCCGAGGCTTACTACCATCTCGAAAAAGCCCAAAAACTGTGCTGGATTTTTTGGGTTGTTCGGGAAGTATTCGGTGGCCACCATCCGATAAGTAAAAAGTAGGAAGATTAAACCCAAGGCGCAGATAAGCTGTTGCCATATTTTCCTCCTTATGACGTATCGAGCTCCAAACAAGGACTCAACTCGAACCAACTGAAATGGGCAGATGCAAAGGTAGTGGAGCATGTTTACGAAACACTGGAGAAAATCTTGCAAATCCAAGGGATGACTAGAACCAACTGGAGGAAGCAAGGGGAAACTTGAGATAGTCCATTTTAACGCTTTTAACACTTTTGACATTTTATTTCCCTTCAGTCTGATTCATTCCAAATTCCAATGTTAGAACGAACACTACAAACTGGAGAAGAATAGGAGGCGTTGTCGGGACACATTATTCATTTTCCAGTTGAATTGATTTTCAATCCAAGTAATAACGCGTGGGCACATAGATACATAGATTTAATCACTGTACAACATATATTACCGTTATATCTAAAAATATGATGAAAAGTTATTAAAGAACAAAGAATATTAGAAATGACGATCTAGAGATAAGCCCCATATGTCTGGAGCATGTTCCTCTTGTAAAACTTTCCAGTTAAATTTAACCTTGGAAAATTGGTTAACTTATTAGGGTGTACCATGACATGGATAACCCTGGCCGATACATAGAAGGAGAAAATTTCAGTTTACATTTCTATGTCATGCCACACGCAGCCCGGATGTAAACTAAACTGAACTTTTCCACAGTTCATTAAATTTAACCTTGGAAAATTGGTTAACTTATTAGGGTGTACCATAACATGGATAACCCTGGCCGATATATAGAAGGAGAAAATTTCAGTTTACATTTCTATGTCTTGCCACACGCAGCCCGGATGTAAACTAAACTGAACTTTTCCACAGTTCTGATTGCAATAACACGCATAAAAATGAAAGGAAACGAGTTTGGAGGAAAATGTTTTGAAAGTGTTGTCTGGCTCTAATCATTCAAATCGATGGGAATGCCCATTTTACGTTACGTCAAAGTTTCTATATGTTCCACCAAAACGAGTGAAAAAGTTCCAGGAGGTTAGGAACTTCAACTTAGGAGACCGCGTATGACGGAAAAATTAATGTCTTGGCTTTGGAGTTGCAAAGTTGGCTCGGAAGAGACAGCGTTCACTTTCTTTTTAGAGAAGTCTTGTGAAAAGAACAGGAAGTTGCCATGTTCACGGAGAATTTGCCATTGTTGGAGAAGGTCTGCTACCTCTCCAACCTTTTTGGAGACTCTACTCTAAAATGGAACCAGAAGAAGCTGAAACTGGAACTGCACGATGATGTATTGAAGCGGAGACAGCGTTGCCGGGACATGATTCGAATACACTCCATAGCTTTTACGATTCTTCTGTCACAGTTTTTCTGGATCTATTGGAAAATGAAGAGGGTGGAAGTAAGGGAGAGGATCTCCAGCCCACCCTCCTGGGAGAAGAAAATGATGCGGAGGAAAATTGCCTTGGAAAGGGAAGCAGCTAGATCTGGATGCTTGTGGAGGTGCAAGAAAATAATGCTGAGGAAAATTGCCCTAAAAGTGGAGACAACTAGATCTGGATGCTTGTGGAAGTGGAAGGAGAAAATGAAGTTTCTGGGGTCATGTGAGACTATCAAGGTACGCTTCGGGTCTTTCAACTTTGTGGAGGAGAAGACGCCCTTGGCATGCATCGACTTTGCAAATGGGATCACGGTGAATCTTCTTCTTTTCATGTGAATTCAATCCAGGTCAGGGAGATACTACGTACTGCTCAGCGTTAATGCGTAGCTTTGGTACGGATTTAAAGCGTCACTTCACGGGAAATAATGCTAATTAATTAAGGAAATTGTCTCAAAATATTTAAACTATTAATATTTAAGCCTTGATGTTTATTGATTCTGCTTGCAACCTTGCAACTGACCCTATCATCATTACCTTGAAGAGCCTCCTAAATATGCTAATCGTTTCTGCACAAAAAATATTGCAAATATCTCAAAACCGCAAAATTCAATCACAATCAAGGTCAGGTTAGAGGAAAATAATTAGAAAGTATATAAACTTGACTGGAACGATCTTCATCTTAATTAATTAATTTTAAAGTCAACTCTGCTCAAACACATTTGCAAAATTTGAAAGAAAGTCGACTAAGGCCGAAGCTAAGTTTAAAAATATGGGTCCCTTCCGAACAGCCATCTTTGTCTACTTTGTTCTCAGCTCTCATAATCCTGGAGGAGCCACTGTATGATAAACAAAAATTTGAATAATTTACAAACATATTTTTTTGATTTGATAAAAATTACGCAAGATTTTTATTTTTCGAAGGAGCTGAAAATGTGTACCTTAGCTGGAGGTCTTGTGTGCCGAGCAGCTTGTAGTGTACTAAGCGTCGCCACGCAGTATCCTCCAGCGTGTGGGGGCGAAGATGAATACTTAGGGAAGAGCAAAGGAGAAGCCTCTACCCCTATATCTACGATTGGAGGTACAGCTTGTTGTTTTGAAGGGACCATGTTTGACTGTTGGTGCTGTCATAGTGCCACTTGTGCTGCCGCGGATTTCGAAGATTGCAACGACTGTTCCAATATCGGGGCGATGATGCGCTGCCCTGGAACTGTTGAACCACCAAAAGGTTACCGAAACCAGTGAAAGCTCCACCAGGAACACACTAGTACAATACGACTACGACCTCTACGCCGAATCAATATCCTATTCTTAGCTTAACCATATGTAATTAGGTCTGGACATTTCAGTTTCTAAAATTGTGTCAATATTTTATTGGACTTATGCTTGGTTAATTTATCAATAATAAAATCTGATTAAGTATTTAAGTAAGAGCAATCTTTTTGAAATTTCATATGAACACTACATATTGACACATAACAGAATTGTAAGATCAGTCTTCCTTGAGACCTGAGACGATTCTATTTCCCGACCAATTGGCATTTGAACGTATGTAAATTAGTCGGTTAAGAATCATTCATATATTTAAAACATGGTGGAAACTGGAAACTCATATTGAGAAACTCATGAGAAACAAATTTAAAAGAAGCTTTTAAATAGTTTTCTGAAATGCAATTACAATCATGCTTTTGAATATCTCATTTAAAAAAATTAGACGGCCATTGTCAAATCGAGACTTAATTTCCAAAGGAGAACTTGGAGAAGGTTAGAATACTGAATAGTCAAATAGTGAATCTCGAAAATGCAATTTCCTCATTTTCAAATTATACAGTCAATGCTCCATTTGGAAAAGTTTGATTCGTTAAGGTTGAAAAAGTTCCTCCAACCTAAAAAAAAGGCATGAATCATGAATCGCGCGTGAACTTAATTATCCGAACCTCTCCTTGTCGACGAAGCAAGGCTAAGATTACTGCAGTGTCAGACAACGGTAACTGTCACATACTTCGTCAAATATGTCTTTGGGTTACCACACGTATTTTTTTAGAATTTTCCTTATTAGACTTCGTATAAGAACTAGAGAACTCAATGTACTTCTCCCACAGTACCATCCATACGACGTCATCCGTCTTCAATCCAAATCCAATTGTCTTAAGTCTCCCCAACAAAGATGAATTCGAAACGGCAGGGGTTTTCCTTGGCCCTGGTGACGTTGCTCTTACTCGGAGACACTACCAGGCCTTCTGTAGCACTTGAGGCAAGCATTACTACTTCTCTTGTTTAGAAAAACATAAGAAAGTTTTAAAATTACTGGACTAATTTGGAAAAATAACTCTGTTCTAGGAAATAACCCTGTGTAACTTAGCTGGCGGATTGATTTGTAAAACTGTGTGTGGTCTCTTGCACACTTTGACCTTCAATGAGGGACGATCTGCTATTGGCAAGAATGCTTGTTGTTTTCAAGAATCTCTATTGGACTGCTGGTGTTGCCAGAGTGACAGCTGTTCCGCAGCTAACTTTGGTAGCTGTGACGATTGTTGTAACGTCTTGACCTTGTTAGGATGTGGCGAGGGCGAAAACCCTGGCAACCCACCAGGCACAGGAAACCCTCCTGGAACTGGAAATCCTCCAGGAACTGGAAACCCTCCTGGAACTGGAAATCCTCCAGGTACTGGAAATCCTCCAGGAACTGGAAATCCTCCTGGAACTGGAAATCCTCCGGGAACTGGAAATCCTCCGGGAACTGGAAACCCTCCAGGTACTGGAAATCCTCCGGGAACTGGAAACCCTCCAGGAACTGGAAACCCTCCAGGAACTGGAACTCCTCCATATTATC
>JAANSQ010001316.1:0-15686 GCA_036850885.1 Lepidocyrtinus dapeste
CAAAGTTTAGCTTGTTTTTTTAAATGTGGAGTAGCAATAACGTAATGTAATGGTGTAGAAAAAAAAGATTATGTAGTAGCGCGTCCATTTACAACTGAGCTATTACGATGATTGTTATGTTCTGCAGAAACAATAATGAGCAATTGAGGCTGAAATGAAAAGGAAAAGAGGAATAATGAAATCGAGTGCGAACTAAACTAAAACCTGAAACTTGCATCGCAACCTTAATCCATTTGCCAATATAATGAAACTACATTTGATGTACACTTTTAGTGTTTCTATAAGGTTCTTTTTTCATTTTCATATTCGTTTTGCAAATTGCAAGCGAGCTTAAAGTTTTTTGTTGAAAAGTGCACCGCTCTCCTTGTTGTTGTTGCGGCGCTTATCAAGAGTGGGTACTATACTCTTAGAACAATATCTTATCTCTAACGTAACATTATCTGTAGACTAAACAGAGACTTTAATCTAGTCACTTTTTCTTTTCAATGAAGAAAAAAATCCATTGGAAAAAATCTCTCTTTTTTATTGCCCCTCGCTGTTTTCACCTTTTTCAGCAAAAAAATATCAAGAGCGTACATTTCAGAGCGTAAGCTTCACTTTATTGCTTTTCGTTCCCATAGAGACTTTAATCAACAATACAGGGCACAATTGTATTGTTAGTGAACTTGCATTGTTTCCTCCTAACAGTTTTAAAGGAAGAATCGATCAATGGATGCCATTTGTAATTACTCTGTAGTTGTTATTGTTCCACATATGCTAAAGTGAGCAGGAAACTTGTGAATTGTTTTAACTGTTAAAGAGTTTGATGATGTGGTAGAATTTTAGTATGTGCGCAAGGCTTAAGTGTTACGCGTGTGTCAAGGAGAACAAAGGCATGCTTTGGTGCACATGACAAAGTGCGTGTTCCTCCAAGGTGCAAACTCGATACACTAATTAGTTTACAGCACGGATCAAAAATGTAATTTGACGGGAGACTGTTCTAAGCTTTTTGGAGGCATTTGAGACTTAAGATTATTTGGTTTGAAAGACTCTTGCCCAAATGCATTTGTGGGAAGTAGGAACTTGCGCGAAATAATGAGTGATTTTAATAAATGAGAGGAAAGACTGTGCTTTAAAAGTAAGTGTCAATGAGATTGTGATCGTGGCATAAAATTGGATACAATTATAAAGTTTTGGCTAGGCTTTAGTGCGTTTTTTTTGAGGGAGAATGTTTTCTTCCGTAAGAACTTCCGACTTTAACTCTTTTCATAATAATAACAATAACAACGGTCCGCTGAACAAAATGAGGAGGGCAGGTGGTAAAGGGCCTATTGCCCCAACAGCTCCCCCAGTTGTGAACGCGATTCCACCTGAGGTAAAACAAGAAAAGGCTGCCAATGCAATAAGAGGTAAACCCAATACAGATAATCGATTATAAATTTTAATCTGATTCAAGCAATATTACTCTAGGTGATCAGTTTTGTTTTTTTTATCTCCGAGTGGATTTATAATCCATACCAAATGTCTAGTCAGTTTTATATGTCCTTCACGATTGACGTCAGACTACAATTGTTCTCTGTTGATGTGTGGTATGTGTCGGAAATGTGCTTCATTCACTTCGCAATATTGTCTCTTTGATAAAATTAGAGCAAAGCGAAATGAAAATTGTCAACTCGATTTAGTTTTAGAAATTAGCACTCTCACAAATCATCATCAATTGCATCGCAGTGACAATTTAACTGACAGAGTTAAACCAGTTCAAGTGGATAAAGTTAATTAAGTTGGCTTAAGTACAAAACATGAATTAGCGACGACGGTATTACAATTACTTCAATATGGGTATGTTCTGTAGGGAAGGAGAAAGTAGTTAAATGCATAAGTAGGTTGAACAAGTAATCCATTTTATCCATTTACTTTTCTCTAGGTGTTTAAAACCAATTAGCAGGTTTGATACGTTCAGCATGATAAGCCTTATCATAATGATATGATATCAGGTATCAGTCTGCTGCAAAAAATATACTCTGTAGAAATTGTGACCAATACCAAGGCTAAAGCAGTAAAGATAAATAAATTGTTTTGTATGATCACTGTCCCTTCAGACTTTATACCGGCTAGTTTAGATTCAAAGCCATGTGGTCTTTAGAGCAAGTCTAATTAGTAATTATTAGAGTGCGACATACATTATTTGTGAGATTTTTATTGTCTCCCGAAAATTTCCCGGCCGAATAAGGTAGGTCATCAAGACAATTAATAATGAATTCCTTATATTGCTATTGTTTATAGTTTCTTTTACTCAAAACAGAACTTTTTCTAAAATGTCCACGTAGAATTATTGCAACTGGGTAATTTGTACATATAATATATGTAGGCCATTTGCAGGGGCGAAATTTGCAAGTCCTAATTGTTAGTTGCGTTCACAAAGATGCCTACGCAGCTACTATTCATTAGTCATTATTGGAACAAAAGAAAACTAGATGCCAAACTTCGGTTGAGGTATCATAGGACGTGATCTTGTAAAAACATCTCTCTCAATGTAAAGATAAGCTAGTCTCAATCAGACTCTTCCGGTCTTTATCAATAAATGTGTGACGTGATCTGAAGTGATGGCTTACTTTGTGTAATGTCGTGCACTCTATAACTAAAAAACAGCTCTAGTATTGTTACATGTCCTCAATTAACTTTAACTTTGAGTAACTTTGGAATTAGCAGAGTCAGTCACAGTCAGTCGGCTTTTGATTACAGTAGAGCAGGTAGTTCTTGAGGGAGAGATCGTGTGCCACAGTTTTCCATTATTCTTCGTAGATACCTAATCTTGGCTCTTTGAGATTGCCTCAGCTACTGTAATTCAAACTCAAACCATGAAACATTTTTACTTTTTTATGAGATCCAACAAGCCAAAACATTTTCATGAGACAGGAAGGATATTATCACTAACCATATATATTTTATGCAACATCAATGCCAAACAAGTTACAACTTCTAAAAAAACAGTCTCATAACGTAACAGATCACAACCCACCACAAAATATGTCCAAAAAATCTTTTTAGCATAATTTCGTACCTTTACTATCTAAATGCACGGCTGTCAATGCACTCACTCTACTTTTGTAGGTTCATATGGCTATAGTCTGAGTCTGAGGTGTTTAAAAAGGGGGAACAAAGTCCACCTGTTCTCTATTCCCATCCCACCAACAACGAAAGCAACATAGCCACAGTAGCAGCGCATCACTTGTCAAGTGTGACATTTCTTTTTTGTGGCTCTCTCGAGTCAACGCGAAAAAGATCCATGGAGCGTGACATCACAGGAAAACATATCTATCCCTAAACGGAACGAAACTTAAAATGTTAAAATCTTTTCAAATGTTATATATCCCCAGTAAAATTCAGACTGAATCACAATTGAACAAAAACTGAATGTAACGAATATCTATGATTGAAAGTCATTGCAAACTTTGTGTCCTCTACGAGGGTTACTCCTCCACCAGGAAAACGAAAACATATTGTGAACAATGGTCTTTAGGGGAAGCTTTGAAACACACCAGGATGCATAAAATATTGGAGTTGGCTGTCATATTGCATCCCCTCTCATTCACATATTATTTCTCTGCAATCTGAAACATTTCTGTAGCATTCTGTATTTTTTTCATGAATCATGATGACTTTTCATACAGTTTACTTCCTCCCCTCCCCTAACCACAGTACTTACATTTTTATTCCATTATTCGGAAAAATGATCAAATGGTTGTGATGTAAAAAATTGTAGCAGCATTATATCATTATACCTGCATTTCATCCCTTTTTTATTCGCTTCCTCTTATTACACCGTGGAAAAAAATAACATTAACAAGATACTGATTAAAATCAACATTAAGGTAGAATATAGAGATCCCCTTCACTCACTTGCACCGCATATTCTACTACGTTTGCTTTTCAGTTTCAGTTTTAGTTGCACAAGTGAGCTAGAGAATCACACCAAGAATAATGAACGTATTGTTCTGGCGAATTGCGTAACGAGACAGTTAGATTCCTGACTACATGAAGCACCACCAACACATCACCACAACCATATTTCTGAGTCTCTCAATCCTAAAGTTCCTCAAATATTACATTTTTTTTCCTGTAGCGCTTATTCCTCAAAAGGAAATTAAGAAAGGAAGCCAAATATCTGCCAAAAAGAGAAAAAAAATATACCTTCTTGTATTACCTATAATTTTCGGTTCTTTCTGTTTATGGCAAATACGTAATCAGATCAAGACACAAGTACAACTATATCCTCATCATCATAATAATTCCTGAAAAAAAATTCCGCTCATCTGCAAATTGCAACTTGAATCTGAGGCTTAAGCATTTCTCATCATGATGAAGTTGAGAAGAAGGTGCTAAAAAGAGAGGAAACCGCATTAAACCATTTCACATCACGTTACAAAATACCTTTGCATTATTTCATGTGTTTCATGTGCATGTACTTTTTTTAGGGTTCGATAAACTTGTTCTCTCTGGCTCATTCCGAAATTCGTAACTTTAGTCAGTCTTTTGGTGTCTCTTTCGTTCAGTCAGTGATCGTACCGTACGTATTGGTTTCGCTCGGAAGAGGAAAAAAAATGATGAAACTTAATCATGTTTTAGTATTCCTTCGTGCAATCAATTTTTAAAGGGGTTTCCTTGTTGGAATTCACCTCATCTTGGATTTGCTTCGTTGCGAAATGAGTGAGAACGTGCGTGGTGTTTGGTTTTGATATGGTGTCTCCTATGAATGTGAATGAAGCTGTAATTATTTATATCTATTTTTGTGCTAAATTACTAGGATGTAATTGCACTTGTTCTTGAAAGAGATATATTGGGAGTGAAGCTTATCTTGATATTCATGAGCGTGAAATGATCATGAGTCATGAGAAAAGTGATTGATGTGACAATAACTATCAAAAATTGCATTTTGTCCACTTTAACCGGAAATAATTTTATTTTGTTAACTGATTGACTGGTTTTCATTTAAATTATTTTTGCTGCCTACGTCACTTTTTAACATGGAAGACCATTTGCTGCTGATGTCGTCACAAAGGGTGTGGGTGTCTGACCCTAAGGAGGGATTCACTCATGGACACATTGTGGATTTGGGATCAGATCGGGTGACAGTTTCCCTGGACAATACATCCCGTAATAATAACCGGTCTGGGTCTAACTCAACAGTGCAGGTATCTTACGAGTCGGTATATCCTGCGGAAGATGACTCAGATCAGGACTATGATGACAACTGCTCCCTTATGTACCTCAACGAGGCGACCCTCCTTAATAACGTCCGAGTTCGGTTCAATAAGAACCAGATTTATGTAAGTACCAAAAAATGCATATCTGCATGAAATTTTAAATTGCATTAATGAAAAAATTTCTTGTCTTTGTAGACGTACATTGCCAACATGCTTATCGCTATAAATCCCTATGTGGACATCAAAGGTCTCTATTCCCGTGATACGATCATGAGATATCAGGGAAAGTCCCTGGGGACGTTACCACCCCACGTGTTTGCCATCGGGGATAAAGCTTTCCGCGACATGAAAACTACCAAGCAGTCTCAGTCCATAATAGTAAGTGGTGAGTCTGGAGCTGGAAAGACAGAATCCACAAAGTACATCTTGCGCTACCTCTGCGAATCTTGGGGAAGTGCAGCTGGGCCGATTGAACAGAAAATCTTGGATGCTAATCCCGTGTTAGAGTCTTTTGGAAATGCAAAAACTACTCGTAATAATAATTCCAGTCGGTTTGGAAAGTTTATAGAAATTCATTTCGAACAAAGCTCCAAAGTATCTGGAGGCTTCATATCCCATTATCTCTTGGAAAAGTCGAGAATATGTTCACAGTCAAGTTCAGAAAGGAACTATCACATTTTTTACCAGCTAATGGCTGGACCTCCAGACTCTCTCAAGCAAAAACTTGGTCTCCAGGGCAAAACCTTAGCTGATTTCCGGTACTTGAACAGAGGTCTTTGCGAATTCTTTGGCCAGACCCTAAGCGATCCAATTGTTCATGATATTAAAGATTTTCAAAATCTGGAAAAATCCTTGGGGCACTTGGAAGTAGGAGCGGAAGATAGGCTGTCAATTTACACTGTCGTCGCATCAGTGCTTCACCTGGGCAACGTAGACTTTGAGGATGATCCTGAAGACACCAGAGGAGGTTGTAGAGTAAAGGACTCTACAGAATCCAGCCTAAAGCTCGCAGCGCACCTAATTGGTGTGGATATTGATGAACTGAGGACAAGTTTAACTTCCAGAGTAATGCAAACGGCAAAGGGTGGTCACAAAGGGACAGTTATTATGGTCCCTCTCAAAACGTACGAAGCAGCCAACGCAAGAGATGCTCTGGCAAAAGCCATGTACTCCAAATTATTTGACTACATTGTAAGCCGTATCAATCAGTCGATTCCATTCCGTTCCGCAAACACTACGTACATTGGCGTCCTTGATATTGCAGGATTTGAATACTTTACTCTAAACAGCTTTGAGCAGTTTTGCATCAACTACTGTAACGAAAAGCTTCAACAGTTTTTCAACGAGAGAGTGTTATCTGACGAGCAAAATCTATACGAAAAAGAACAACTTGGAGTCCCCAAAATTGAATACATTGACAACTCTGACTGCATCGAACTAATTGAGTGTCAAAGATCCGGTATTTTAAGCATTTTGGATGAAGAATCCAAATTACCTAAACCAGCAGCGACACACTTTACCTCAGAGATTCACAGACAATATCCAAATCACTTCCGGCTAGCTTTACCCCGTAAGAGTAAGATCAAGGAACACAGGGAAATCCGCGACGATGAAGGTTTCTTGATTAGACATTTTGCAGGGGCTGTATGCTACAGCACTGCACAATTTATAGACAAGAACAATGACGCTCTTCATGCTTCTTTGGAGGGCCTGATCCAGGAGCAAAGCGGAAATCAATTTTTGAAGGGACTCTTCGTTGTAAACGGAAAATCCTCCCAACATTCCGGCCGTTTGGTTTACGTTAGTGTAGCAAGTAAATTTAGAAGCCAGCTATCCGAGCTGCTGGACAAGCTCAGGGGTACTGGAACAAGTTTCATTCGCTGTATTAAACCAAATGCTAAGATGGTGCAAGGGGTCTTTGAAGGAGGCCAAATTTTGAGCCAGTTGCAGAGTGCCGGGATGACATCAGTACTGGAGCTCATGCAACGTGGTTTTCCCAGCAGAGTACAGTTTTCTTCACTTTACTCTACCTACAAATCTCTACTACCCCCAAAGCTGTCCAATTTGGACCCAAGATTCTTTTGCAGAGCTCTCTTCAAGGCACTAGGACTGTCGGAGGATGACTTTAAGTTTGGGTTAACCAGGGTATTCTTCAGACCAGGAAAGTTTAAAGAATTTGACCAGATCATGAGGACAGATCCAGAATCATTGAAACAAATGGTTAGCAAAGTAGGCAAGTGGATCATCCTCAGCAAATGGAAGAAATCCATGTATGGAGCATTGTCCGTCATAAAGCGTAAGAGTTTTCTTTAATGAAATTGTTTTAATGGGCATGGCATTAGTATATGGTATTAAAAAAAATTATTATTTATTTCAACAGTCAAGAATAAGATAATATATCGTCGGGAGAACCTAGTTGTCATTCAAAAGACTGTAAGGATGTATCTAGCCAAGAAGAAGCATCGTCCGAGGATCCAAGGACTAAACCGCATTCGAAACCTTAACAGTCAGGTGCAGTCTTTGGAGCAAACTGCACAAAAACTAAAGAAGAATAAAGAGACGAGTCAAGCAGACGTGAAGAAATTACAAGCCGATCTTATCGCAGCTACCAATAAAATCAAAGTAAATTATAAATTAATCTTGTTAAATATTTCGTTCGGGATTAGAAATATTGTCATATCATCCTCTCAATCTTTGATTTTAGTCAACTCCATCATTGAGTCCTAAGGAAATCGAGAAACTCTGTCAAGACCTATTCTCAAAATGCGAAAGACTCGTCAAAACAATGAGTCAACGCGCGGAGGGAGAGCGTATCGCCGAGGAACAAGAACGAGCAAGGAAAGTTCGTGAGGAAATGGAACGTCAGAAGAAAGAAAAGGAGGAGCAAGAAAGAGCAAAGTTACAAGAAGAGGAGAATAGGAAAAAGTATGGGAAATTTTTACTTTGCTTTCACTTACTGTCCCAATTTTTGTTTAAACTAAGGGCTAATTTTATTTTTATTATTTAGGAAAGCTGAAATAGAGGCAAGAAGAAAGAAAGAGGAGGCGGAAATGGCTGCTAAATTAAAAGCAGCGGCTGCTGCTGCACCAAAGGCAGATGAGGAGCATGCTTCAATCGTCATGTTGGAGCAAGACAAGAGAGATACCGAACTCGCGATGCGATTGGCTGCCGAATCCAATGCAACTATGGATCCCGCCTCAGAGGGACCTGGCTCTGCAGGATCACTCCGAAGAAGTAACCACGTGATCAAGTCCAGAGCCGGAAAGAAATACGACCTCTCTGGATGGAAGTACTCTGAATTGAGAGACACCATTAACACCAGTTGTGACGTTGAGTTGCTGGAGGCATGTCGCGAAGAATTCCACAGACGTCTAAAAGTCTACCACGCCTGGAAGGCGAGGAACCAAAGCAGAAATGGGAGTGGTCCAGCATCAATGGGAATCAGAGGTGGTGGAAGTGCTAGCTCAGGCCCTGACATCATGGAAGAGCAACAGCGAGCTCCAAAATCCGTTTACCAACATCAACACATTTACCCTAACAATGCACCCAGTCCGACGCCATCAGATAGTCAGCGCTACTTTCGCATTCCCTTCACCAAGGATGGTCAGAACAAGGGGTTATGGTATGCGCATTTCGATGGACAATTTATCGCCAGACAAATGGAAATTCATCCTGGACGTGATGCAACTCTTTTAATTGCTGGTACAAGTTGCCAAAGTTTTCAAACCGGAATACCATGGGGTCAATAATTCTTGATGATCTCTGATGCGTGTTTTATTCTCTTTTAGGTCGAGATGATATGCAAATGTGTGAATTGAAATTAAACGAGACAGGACTGACGAGGAAGAGAGGCGCAGAAATTCTCGAATATGATTTTGAGAAGGAATGGCAGAAACAAGGCGGTGAGCGTTATATTCGGCCAGCCGAAAGGGCTACTTTAGCAAATAAATAATTCAAAAGACCAATCCAGCATCACAATAATTTTAATACTGAGCTAGTGGCAATAAAATATATATACATTGAATAACTGTACTACCAAATTGTTATGTACATTTTCAAACTTTAATCATGTTTTAATTCACCTACCACTACATACATACATCGTTGTAATAAAAACAGATTACTATTAATTGCGTATATAAATAATTTTTACATCAAACTCATCTCATTTGAATGCTACTAGTAAAGGCTTTAATGGAGTCAGCGATTTGCCCCACTACACCTACTCCCTTAATTGGCCTTGGATTAGTAGTTAAATTATTTGGTGGAGCTCCATAGGTTTGAGTGAATGTCGTTGGCTTTTGAACTTGAATGACTCGCTGGTTCTTACTTTTAGTACCTTTTCCCTTCATGATTTCTCTGTAGTTGCCGTGGTAGCCTCCACCTGAGTGTCCAGAGTTGATAACAATTACCCCATCATCTCCACCCTTCTTTTTTCCAGCGCCACCGCCGCCAACAACTAAGACTTGTGAACCACCATGGTTTCCCTTTCCCCAGCCATTTCCATGGTTTCCATTTCCTGAATTTACTACTGTAACGCCATCATCATCTCCATATGAATCATCATCATCGTAAGATGTCACTGAGCTTCCACTACTTCCATAATTGCTCGAACTAGTGCCTGAACCATAACTATCTCCAGACACTACAGTTGATCCCCCCGACGTTGAACCCCATCCTGAACCACCGCCATTCCCGTGGCCATTTCCTACGACGATAATGTCGCTTTCTCCCCCTCCTTTTTTACCCTTTCCGGGATCGGTGATAATGATCGTATTCGCACCTCCTCCTCCACCTTTAGATATTTTTTATATTTACATTAAGTTTTTCATCCAAACAGTTAAAAGACTTAAATATTTTGTACCTCCCCATCCCCACCCTCCTCCATGATTCCCATGATTTCCAATCACTAAAATAGTGTCTTCGTTCTTCTTTCCCTTGCCCTATCCTACGACGATAATGTCGCTTTCTCCCCCTCCCTTTTTACCCTTTCCGGGATCGGTGATAATGATCGTATTCGCCCCTCCTCCTCCACCTTTAGATATTTTTACATTTACATAGAGTTTTTCATCCAAACACTTAAAAGACTTAATTTTTTGTACCTCCCCATCCCCACCCTCCTCCTTGATTCCCATGATTTCCAATCACTAAAATAGTGTCTTCGTTCTTCTTTCCCTTGCCCTTTCCTTCAGTTATGATAATTGTGTTGCTGCCACCGGTACCACCTAAAAAGACCAAGCAATTTGCTTCGTATTTATTAGTCTCATTTTTTCAAGATAAGTGTTGGAAAATCACCTCCTTTTCCATGACCCCAACCATGCCCCCCTCCAGAAGTGGCAGTATTCACTACAATGACGTCATCATCGTCTCCACCGCTGCCCTTTTTCCACGCTTTATATCTTGCCTTCATCTTTTTAAAATAAGACTTCATCGACCCCATCAAACTCGAATCGTCGTCGTCGTCCACGACAACAATTGATTGCCCATGACCTGTCCCACCCCAACCTCCTTTGGCACCAGACCCGCCTGGGCCCCCTTTGCCTCCCCACCCTCCAGGGCCCCCTTTGCCTCCCCAACCTCCGGGACCTCCCTTTCCGCCTCCTCCTCCTGGGCCTCCTCCTCCACCCCAACCACCCTTTGAACCTGGGCCTAAGAAGGCTTATTCCAAAACAAACTTTAAAAGTTTCATGGAGAAACATGACATAATTAAAACCAACTATACCCCATGGAAGTTAAATATGATTAGCGTCAATGGTTTTATAATTTAAAAGAGAGAGAGAGAGGCACAAAGTTATGTATGTGCGTTATTTTGAAAGTGTGAGTTGGTGAGTAGCGGTGCAAACCAGATTTTATGGTTAGCGGATCGCCCCATCCCCTTTTAGTGTTGATTAAAATAATAAAATGATGATACCTCCTCTCTTTCTCTTGTCGCTATGTAAGATTAATTTTTTCGCACCTCCATGGCCTCCATAACCTCCATAATGGCCTTTTCCTCCAGCATGACCCCAGCCTCCTCCGCCATAATGTCCATGCCCATGTGCATACTTGTCATGGTCATATCCGCTGCTATAACCATGACTTACTTCATGCTTTTCGTAGACTGTCTTATGTCCCTTATGGTAACCGTTTTGGTTTCCATATTTGTCATTGTCACCCGACCCATACTCATACCCTCCGCTGGAATCTTCATACTTGTAGTGCCCATCACCGTCAGCAGATTTCTGGTCATACGCCTTTTCAGGAGTTCCATGGTCTGCTTCCACGCTGTTAGTATTAGTATGCCCTTGTCCACCCTTCTCCCCGTAACCATAATCGTTTTCTCCCCCGTATTGACCTAATGAATTCCAAAGAGCACCACAACACCCTTTTTACAGAAAATGATTTTGGAGGCTCTTCAAGACAACAATTTTACGTTGAGAATCTCTCACCTTCCCCATACTGTGCATATCCATTATGCCCAAGAGTCTGTCCTCCATAGTTGTAGCTCGTGTGTTTTGTGTGCGATATTGTATACTTCTTTCCGGTTCGTTGCTGCTCCTCCTGTACACCTTTTTGGCCCCCAGAGCTGTGCCCTAATCATATAATAATTAATATAATTTTAATTTCAAATTTAACTCGTGCATACAAACGCAGTAATAAAACGACCTTGTTCAGATTGCCCCACTGTATTCCCATGTCCATAAGCTGGTTCAGAGTCCTCGTAGTCCGAGTGAGGATAATCAATTAAATAATGACTAGGAGCTGGCGATTGTCTAATCGTCGAGGAATATATTTTTTGACTATTGCTTATCACTGCCCTAGTCGAAGCACTTTCTGGAGGTACGGGAGCTTGAGGCACCGGAGGGTTCAATGGCGGCTGTTCGCATCGTATGGCAATAAGTAAGCTAAGTATCAGCGTGTACGCGGACAAATGTCTTGGAAACATTATGTCTTTTTGTCTCCTTCAGAGCAGCATAGTATAAGCTGCTCCCGAAACAATTTCGACTCAAAGTTCGCAAACTATTTTGGGCACTTATTTTCTCCAGAGAATTCTGCGGAGGCAAAAAATTTCGGGCGCCATGCCAGCGTTTTTGCAGATAGGACTTGTAGCAGGACGTTGTGTCGCCAATGGAACGTAAGCACGTTTAAAAAGTGATATTCCTCAAGTCGCCCTTTTTATACAAGCCATGTGAGAACTTTTATGAAAAGGAAAGTGAAAACCGGAGCTTATCATGATGATGTAATGCATCCACAAACCTGATTGACTTTAGGCCACACCGTCTTAAAAACTTATGTCACGTTTACATGCAAATAAATCTCTCTCAAATCAAAGGCTCAATATAGTTTACCATCCCAAACAGATCGTTTAATTTGCAGCATCATCGCTGTCGTGATTAGAGAGATGTTATTCTATTCTTTAAGGTTCCTTAAAAGTTCCATTGTCGTCTCTTTAGGACTTTGAACAGTTTGAAACATGATTTCACTCGAAAGTGTAAGATAAACGAGATGAGATTTGTAATGATGACTTGCATTTTTCTGACAATTTCGCCAAAAGTTCTCTCTTCTTCTTCACGCTACACTTAAGACTTTTAGCTCTTCACCTTTATGTTCTTGACAATGATTTACTCATGAGACGTGAAACCCCAATAGAATGCTCCAACACCATGCGTATGTTTAATTAAACTTTTGTCCATTAATTTGAAAATTCAATTTCCTTCTCTTCTTGTTATCCAACTGAATGGGTCACTTGTAAGACTAATGAAGTTTATTTTTTTTAGAGAAAGTGAAGTGCTCAAATCCAATAAAAATCGTTAGTTTCAATCTCAATTCTCAGCTTTTTATTTAGGTTTTACACCTTTACGGACCAATTTGAATCGTTTTAATAACTCGACGATTTCTACTTGAAGAATACATTAAAGCGTTGAGAAAGATATGATTACATGACCACGTAATCGTCCTATTATGTAATAAATATTGGAGAACGTTTTGATTCTTTGAATTATACATAATTAATACGCACGACCTGAACTACTACAAAGTAGTATGCGACATTGTAAAAAAGTGTTCATTTTTTTGATTTCTTGAAATCACTACACAGGCGTTTTTTGTCTAATTCTACGTGGCGAGATAATTAATAACTTGTTTTGTTCTTTCTTAGGACATCATGGAGAATTCGTTGATAGAGTGTGACGATTATTTACTTTTTCTTTTTCCCTTCAGAAGATTCTTCAGAATTTGAAAAGATTTGGCGTCCGCATAAGTCCCGCATGACATTTTCCCCTGCTTCAGAGTCGGAAGAGTTGTCATCAGAATTGCTGGAGTCGCTATAGGAAGCCAGTCCAGGAAGAACCCCTATACATACGAGACTGCCTTTATAAGGTACACTATGCACAAGGTAATCTGTCTCAGTCTCACTTGTTGTCGTTATCACCGACGCCTTTGATGACGTGGAAGCCGACAATATTACTTTATTAGCTGGCTCCTCTGAAATATAATTAATTTTTGGGCGATTAGATTGGTTTTAAATGACGAAATAGCAAGATCGATACCTGTGGTATTTTCTGCAGTTCGGGGTCTTTTAGCAGGAATGCCCTCGACATCAGCAGCGGTACGACCGGAATCTGTGTTGGTGGGTGGAGCCTTTCGTTTAACAATCCCCGCGAGTAATTTTGATTGAGTAGTTTTTCGCGTGCCAATCGAAGGAAGCTCATCATCGTATGATTTGCTCTTAATCTTTTCATTCTTGACCAGTCCAAGTTCTTGTTTGATATGCTTGGTCAACTCTTCTTCTCGAAGTTGCGCCATTTTACTGCGAAACTCGTTTAGTTCCTTCATTTCTTCTTCTCTCTTTTGCCTTTCGAGATCCATCTTGGTCTTGTCCACGAATTCGAGAAAGTCTGCTTCGTCGTCGTCCAGACCCTTGACGAGGTTTTCTTTAAAGCAAACAAGTCATCACAATGATATCCAAAATATTTTAGGGGTGCATATTTTTTTTAAAAATTAGCTCACTTAGTTTGTGAGCTTCTTCAAACTCTTCTTGTTTTCGCATCTTCTGTTCCTGAAGTCTGTCGTATAAAGACCTGTTATCCGGAGCGGCTTCTTCCGGGGCATCTAGAAAGAAAGATCTCAAGTTGATTAGACAGTTTAGAATGTTGACTAAAATAATACCATAGAAACAATTCAGTTTACCCAAAGGATCCTCTGGTTTCCGAACTTTGTCCCATTCTGCTTGGCGAACGCGCTTTCTCTCCTCAATCTCGCCTTCCGTAATAAACCCCGAACTCATGATTGTTCAAAATAATTCCGTTAAATCAGATTTAAACTAATCACTCGTCTGAACTCTGTAAAATACTTGATAACATTTAAACGTGACGCTAAATTAATTATTCTCGTGATGAACTGCTCATTTCCAAGAAAGTGCGTACAAGCCAATTTTGCGAGCTGAATACTTCCGAGTCTTTAAAAATGCAGATCGCCAAATAGACGCAACATAATATTTCCATCAGACATACGCTTAAAATACCAAGTATGACGACAAACCGGTTTCGCATTGGACATTTACGAGAAAGAAATGGTTAAAAAAGAAGAAATCACAAGGAATCCTAGGTATTTTTGGCAGTGACACTGGTATCACAACAAAGAATCACTAGACTAGACTTCAGATTGTCTAAATTTTGTCAAATATACATTAAATATGTTGTATGTGTATTTGCCGAATTCAGTGCAAAATATACTATATGGTCCTTTAAAATTTAGTTTGATTTGTTCTACTAAAGTGTTCATATGATAATTAATAAAATCAGCCATCAAATGAAAGTAATAGCCATCATCTGTTTACGTCAACAGCAGCGCAAATACATTTGTTTGGGTTTTTTTTGTAGTAAGATGCCCACTAAATGAGCATAATCAGACAGAGCAGACTCGATGATGCCATGTAATAATTGTGCGGTAAATTGAAGGGATTGCATGATATAACCCTCAACCCTCATGTTCTGCCTTTATCTATCGTTATGCAATTTTCCAAATGTATTTCTTATACTTGTAGTGCCCGATACAAGTTTCGACAAATTACAAAATTCGAATTGTCAAAGAAAATTTGATGATTAAAACGCAGTTTAAAGGTTAAAAGATTAAATCGTTTTAAGGCCCTACAGCATAAAATGAGCTATCATACATTTATGTAAAAGCCATAGGTTAATATGATATGATTATATAAGTATCCTTCAAATAATTCAAAACAACAAAAGGTATGATTCTGCTAATTTTAGCTAGATCCAAATAAATGAATTTAAACTCGCCAATTGTTAGTTTCATATAATAGTGAGAAAATTTAAATGGGAGGCTCAATGACCTATTAGGCAACATTATATTTTCATATGGTGAAATAAATTTTCGACAACGATTCATGATATCATTCACCAAGAAGATGAAAACTTCGGTCCTACTTAGATGCATTGAATCAAGATGACCACGGTATTATATAAGAGATACTTTCTTTTGTGTCTCTCTCCTTTGCTGTATGTA
>JAANSQ010001317.1:0-15682 GCA_036850885.1 Lepidocyrtinus dapeste
GCCTTCCTTCCACACTTCACAGCGTTTTATTTAAGTAGAAAAGTAACCAACGCATGATAAAGAATGCTAATAAAGCGGCAGTATAGCACTTCCATTACCGAAACAAAATCCCTACGTCTTCAACAATCTCTTTATGCTCCTACTTGGTATTACATGAAATCTTGCCATTTTTCTCGGCAAAAAAAATAAATAAAGGAGATTGGCCTTTTATTAACCGAGTCTTTGTTTGAGTCATAGTTCAAATCCAAAAACGTATATCGTGATCATGTTCGATGGAAATCTGGAACAGAAGCTTAAGTGTATGAAGCATTGTCCAGAGAGGTAAACTTCTATACATTTTTATTTTTATAATACCGGACTTAACTTGCTCTTATATGTACTTCTCTTTCTATTCGTCACGTCGCGTCGTCATTCCATTTTGTCTTTCATCTCATTTCACATTTACCTTTTCTGCATTATCACTTCATCTCCTTTATAAATACATTAATCCGTTCCATTCTCTCCTTCCCTCAAATAAAATTTATATGCTTCTTGTGCCAGCATATCATGCACACAACAACTACACGAAACAATAAAAAGAGGCAGTAGTAGTCAAATTATGAGTATTAGTAAAGCTCAAATAGAGAGAAAAAAAACAGATAAATTATTCTCCACCACCAGCATCATTCTCTCCGTTCCGTCCTCCTGAGTGTCTACTAAGCAACATTATTATACCAAGAAAAAGGGGTTTCTCTCCAACTCTTTGACATGCTTGCGGCTTGCATGCACCACTAATGCGTAAAAAGTGTTTTTACAATGCACATAATATATTAAAGTGCAGATTGGAATGGAACAGGTAAACTAATAAATGATGATGATGATATGATGAGGTGGCTTGGCTAGTTCAAGGGGGTTTAATCCACTTCTTTCTGCATGTTGTTGAGGCAGGCAAATAAATTGTAATATGGGTAATACACAACATACACTAATCTTGGTGCAATCCATCGTCCACAAAAAAGAAAACCACACACAATTTAAATACACATTAATATCCTTTTTTACAAACAAGACAAGATAAAAAGGTACTAATCATATAAAGGCTTGTACAGAGGCTACATTCATGGATCATGCATACCCAAAATACCTAAGTACATTTATCTTTATTACTGCGATATATTTATACTTTGTACTAAAGTGCTATTGTAAATTCTATTAGCATTTTTGTAAACGGGGTGGCGTGCATTTTTTTTGCTGCTGCAAATGCTGTTTCATCTAGTGCTATGTAGCTTGAACTTATATGATGGCGGTGTTAATACAATCATAGTTTATCTCACTCCTTAAATTACACACACGGAAAGACAAGAGTGAAGCTGAAGCTTATGCATCCTCATCAACACTATCATCATCATGAGTGTTCATGTGAAGAATGTGAGATGTGCTCCTGTTTACTTTGTTTGATCCGATTCCTTCTTCTCCTTCTTTAATCTGTAGACAATGTGAAGTGTCATGAACACTTTTAACTCTATCCTCATAATTATAATTTTGTTGATGACGCGTATCTGTTAGATGCTCCCAGCCTCTAGGAGAAAAATTCGGAATTTTCCCATGCAAAAAAAAATATAGGTTGGGATATATACTGGATATTATCACGCCACCACCACCCAAAGAGGATATCTTTTTTTTGAAGAAAAGCCCTCGTAATAAAATTCCGTGGGAGTTCTCAAGTCCCTTCTATAGTCTCCTCGTGATCTTCTTGAATAGCCAAAATGATGGTGATGATCAAGAGAGAATCTTTCTGAAAGGAAGAGGATTGAGTAAGGTGCCATAAAAATGTCAAAGGTTCAAAATTCCTCTCCTTTTTCCAAAAAGTATTTAACCATGTATAGAAGGAAAAAACCATCCTTGCAAATTCTATGAATGTGACGTTTGGAAGGCAGAAAAGGGGAAAACTTTTTATGACTCTGTTTTTCAATTTGAACAAAATAAAAATTCTTTTTGAGAGGTCTTCTCTGTGTGTTCAGCCCACCAAAAGCGGGACTTGGTGAAACCGCCATAGGTCTCCACTTGACTAGGATTCTCGAGATGACTTTTAAACAAGGACAGTTATTATCCAATCCAATTCAAGAGTGGAAATGAAAAGGACGCAGTTTCGGTAATGGTCCAGAGATGAGAAAGGAAGAGCGTAGCAGGGTGGATTTGAATGGAAGATCTTTATGCCAAGGCCAAAAGTGGAAAAGGGCTTAAATTGATTGTAGGAGTCATTCAAAGCCGCGTACATACGTTTAGATATGCTGGAGAGAAGGACGCTTTTCATTCAAATAAATTGCGTTATTTTTCTATTAGCCACAAGGCATTTTTTAAACGTGTTCCCTTCAGGATCGGAAACGACACCTAATGACTTGCGTTACGAAACTTGTTGACTTTGTTCCAGAAAGTCAAAAAGGTGGGAAGAACATTATTACTTTAAAAAAAGATGACATGACGGAAACATCCCTGAAAATGACATGGCGGTCGGTTGTAGCGTATTCCTAGCTTCAAATTAGATAAAAGAAGCAAGAAAAAAATAGGAGGATGATGCAATTTTTAAAGGATAAAACGTAAAAAGCAGATTTTCAAAAGGAGAAAGAGACCGTGCTCTTTTATAAAATTACACCCATCTATTTAAGGCGATTACATTGTCGCTCCTCCTTTCACATCCTTTTCTATTAAAGGCAATTGTTTAAACAATGTAACAATTTTGAACTTTTTTCATGTTTTAAAGCATACGTCCTTTTAAAATTACCTATTATATCCGTTTGCCAGTAGATCAAATTCATCAAATGTCTGCAGTATCAATTTTTATACGTATCATACTGACCCTGTCCCTTTTTCCTAATCTGTGATTGTAAAAATCGATTGACGACTGAATAAATGAAAGTTTAAATAATCTGCTGCAGATTGCTGCATATGGCCATATTGCATTCTTTTTATTTCCGAATATAAAAAAATATATTCATGTTAATAAAAAATGCACCAGACCATCATTTTCTTGTTCAATATTTATTCATTCTACGGAAGAGCCATGAACCAGATTACCAGTGAAATGAAAATATTTTTGTAAATATGCCAGAAAGGAAGTAAACGAATACATAACATGTCGTCTTTTTTTTCTCTCTCTCTCCAAGAAAATAAAGAAATTGAGCTGTTACTTAGTTCCTCACTTTTTTACTCACTACACTCCTCATTATAAAGCAACATCTCGGAGAACAAACTTATTACGCAGTCCCATAAAAATATATACCTACATTTCCTCCTCATCTCAAATATTATTGCATCAAATAGAGACCAGAGTTCGCACCGTATCGCATCACACACTGGCTCCTTCATTTCGGCGAATTGGAGCTTAAACTCACTGTTTTGTTTTTTATTATCAACATTTTCCTGCGACATGTGATCCATAAAAAAAAATATCCTATATAGAGTCTCGCTGTGCCACATGTGTTCTCCACATTTCAACAGGAATAAAGAAGACAACAGACAAATATATTTGCATTTTTTTCCATTCTGTACCTATAAGGTTCAAAGTCTACAAAGTCAAAATCTAAGAATAACTCTATTCTTGGATGAAAGACTATATCGGAACAAATCACAAGACTTTGTGTCACTCTATCTACACAGCGCGTTGTCTCCTTGTTTCTTTTTTCATGTCAACATCATTTCCCTAATCTTATGCTGCACTTGCTGCACCACTCATTTTTTTATCTTGTTAAAATCTGTGCATTGGAATCTACGATTTTACGTTTTAAAAGGGTTTAGTTCAAATAAGCCAATATGTCGTGTCATACGGAATGTACAAACGACGTAGGCCAAAAACTAATTTAATATGCAAGCTTGGTAATAAAACACCAACTTGGTCGCATTCACGTCCTTTCCAAGATGACTCAGCCATTTTCCAATATTCTTAATTACAAAAAAAAAATATTTTAGTGTAAGACTCTAGGAAATTTCCTCGTAATTAATTTTTCTTTGGCAGGAGAGAGGCTAAAGAGGAGAAAAAGAGTAGAGTTTTTCTCACTCTCCCATCCTCTTTCTAATTTGATTGATCATCTTCTTGAAAAAGTGTGTATGATGAAGGTGGTCTAGTGTAAGGATTCATATTTCCTTTAAAGTTTCAAAAACGAAGGAGGGAAAGTGTGAGCTTGACTGAAATGATGATTAATTTTTAATTTGGAGGAAAGCAAAAGGAAAAGTAGGAAAAATCCTTTTTTCCTGTTAATTAAAGACACCTTTATACGTGCCTACGTTGATGATGATGAGAGAAAATGAAGAATCTGCTTCAGTGAGCAAAATAAGGGTTGAACCTTTCCAAAAAGTCTTAAAAACTTTAAGCACTTTTCAATCCCCTACTACACTGCAATGCACTTGCTCTGTCTTCTGTTTCTTATATTTCATTAGTACATTTTTTTGCTTACAGTTTAATAATGAGGGAAAGCGAACGTGCTCTCTCTCTCCTGGAGAAAACGGTTTTAATCCCTGGACTTAATTCTCCTCCATACAAAAATATACTTGGCCATACTCTCTTTTTGCCTCAAGTAACCAGCAAACAAAAAGTAAAAGAGAATCAGAGAAAGGAGGATGATTATGGAAGAAATGAGAGTCTCATTCGTTTTAAATTCTGTCCTTTTTCATGCTACAGTAGCAGCTAGCACTCCACTTGAGTGCATTTTTTACACAGTTCACCACCTTCTCATAATTAAAAAAAATCTCAGTGTTAGTGCCGAATCTGTCACTTTTTTAATGGGGGAAGAAGAGAGAGAGACTTTCATGGGAGGATATTTTGCTCTTCAATTGGAGTGAAAGCCCATGGATACGACTGTTTCGATACACTAAATAGGTATGACCCATAAAGCTGTGGACTATTTGTGTTCAGAGCTGGATGATTTCTTTACAAAATAGAAAATAATTCAAATTCTTCATTAACTTTTACCATGTAAGCCAATTAGTATAGCTTTCCAATGTCTCAGCACGGATTGTCCAAAATCTTTCAAAAGAGTAAGTTTCTGCACAAGTCGCAGTCCCTTAAGGACACCGAGAGCAAGGTTTCATCTTCTTCTAAAGATATTCCTCCCATATCGCAAGGAGGCCCATCCGATAAAAATCTTAATACTAATGGAGTACAGGCACCCATCCCTCTACATAATTACGAAAGGTATATCGTTGACCCAACAAGATTGTCAATCAACGTACAGCTTAAAGAGAAACGGGACCAATTATCCAAGAATCAAGACGAAGAGGGAGACACTCCTTTAGTGTTGAAAAAAAGGGCTTCGGATGCAGTAAGCTTATCAGAACTGGTACAAGATCCATGTAGCTCAGGCTCTATTGAAAGAGCGGGTGATCCTGAAGCCACCCACCCACGACCTGCTTCCTTCTTCAACAGGCGAAGAAATTGGTTCCTTCTATTAGCGTGCGGATTCATAATTGCTCTACTACTTGCCACCGTTTTTATTGGTATACCTGTAATTGTCACAAATTATTTGTCTGAAAAAGAAGATGAAAATAAACATGAACCAGGAAAACATTACGGATCTCGGAAAACAATATTACTTTATAACTTATTTTGTTGCTAAATGTTACTTAGACATTATGTATACGCCTGTCGCTTTGGCGTAGTTTGTCTAGGAATGAAAATAATTTCTTCAATTTTTGTATTTGTTTGTTTGTATTGTTTTTTAACATTTAAAAAACGTCCAGGTTTTTTTTGCAAACATGCAGTCATGTCTATGCCAGGAAAGCTGAATTTAATAGCTGGTAAAAGTCATAAGCGTACTGTCCTTCCGAAAACTAAGATTAGCCCTGCTCCACACCCGCCTTCAACCTTTGAATCTGAGTCGACAATTGTATCAGTAGATTCAACAGTTCCTCTTCCTAGTGATTCGTCTCCTCCTTCGCTTTCTACACTCCCCACGGGAAAAACATCTCTTGAAACAGTTGGAACTCTTCCTCCCACAGGAGCACAATCGAAAGTAGATTCAGAAGCGCATAATTCTGCCACGACTGCAGGTTTAGAAACAACTGACACGAACATCCAGGGCGTACCTGAACAAAGGCCTAAACTCAAACGATCCATTGTTATCATGATCATTTCTATCATTCTCCTGGTCATTATCGCCGTGTCAGTGACGGTCTGGTTTTTAGTTTCAAAGTCTCACTCGGAAGAAAAGCACGAGCAATCATTGGAAGCTGAAGAACGCTCTTCGGACGAAGAAATGTTTGGCTCGCACAACCTCCCTAGAATAATAGACACTGAGGATGAAATTGAAACGAGAAACTATCACCACAGGTCGAAAGATGTTCGCGACTCCAAGGACAGGAAACATCCAGCCGGTAGAGTAGTGAATAGTGTACAAAGGCGTAGAAAAATCCAAATGAATTCAGTTTCTGGGCGGAATTTGCAACTTGGTGAAGAAAACGATAGAAATGAAGTCCAACAGTTACCTTTTGTTCCATCGGACGAAGTAGAATTAAATATGAATGAAGATTCTATTAGAAACGTGAGGAAAATTGGTGCAGATTTTAAGGAAGTTAGAAGAACGGATACTCCAGGTAAAAAACAATTGATAATCCGCAAAAGTTTTATTGGAAACAGTGTTACAATTTTTTTTCTCTGACCATCAGTAGAAAATAGAATTGAAGAACCCCTTACAATGTTACTATCAACTGAGGTGACGACAAATGTCCCAAAAACTACTACAATACCTTCCAGAGTGTCCACAGTTTTGAAGGGACTTGTAAATATGCCGAAACAAACTACACATTTTTTCGCGACTTCAACGAGAACAGTACCAACCCTAAGAACTGACCATCATCCTGTACTAATGCAAATTAACCGTACAAAGTTCCATAATGTAATGAGACAAGTGCCTGTAATAAATCTGGCGGAACATCTAACACCAGCGGATTCTAAAAACTTGGAAGAATATCGAACCACCACAAGGAATCCTGTAAGACGACTCAAAAAACCAAGACGGAAAGAACATCAGAATAAAGATGTTATCCCTCGAAATCCCGAGTGCCCGCCATATTGCATAGTAGGGCAGTGGTGTAAAATTAAGGAGTTTGGTCATTGGGTCAAATGCTAGCACTCTGACGGATGCTATTTTTTCAGTATTTGTTTTCAACTGACTTGATGCATTTTCAGTAACTGTTAGTGATAATTTTTTAATAAAATAAAGTCGTTTAAATTATTACGGTTGAGTTGACTAAAAAGTTGAAGTTTCATATTATTTTAACAACTTCTGCCCTATGAAGAGGATACTTTTTTCTCTGGCTGAAAGTTTTTAACTCGATTTGGTTCTCATTCCAAGACAAACATGGATAACTTTTTCTTTCTCTTTGGTCGGAAGCTAAGGTCATGGCTAGTCACCATCTCAAGAACGGGAGTTCGAAACGTACCATTTGGACTTGACCTAACAAGGTGGACAGGAGGGCTTCAGGGATTCTCTTTGCAGAAACTGACTAATGGAAGGACGTAGTAGAAATATACTGAAAGTTCTACGGTCCCATCAAGCTCTAAACTGCCCCAAATTCCTGTTGTTCTGATGAAAGTACTTCGTAATTGGATTTGATGATGATTTTACTAAAAAGCTCTCTCAAGCCACTTAAAATATATTACCTATGACCTTTTACTAAATGTTTGATTAAAATGTTAATTTTGGAATGTACGAATTAGCTGTGCATTGTTAAACCAATAATAAAGTTCTCACAATCCTATATAATTTTAGACTATTTTAATTCATTTTGGGAGTAGCATTGACATGAAAATCCTATCATTCCCTTTCCTCCTGCAAAAGACAACTCTATCTGCTTTCACCTTGTATTTAATTGCAAGCTCTTCGCATTCGTTTGGGTTCTCTAGAACAAAAGGAGTTTTCACTTTTGGAGGATAAACGTAGTAAATTAAATTCTGTTAGTAATCCATGCAATTCAGGGTAGGCCAAAATCCAAGTGTAAACAGCACACCGAAGACAAAGGGGATTTCATGGTCCTCTGCCTCTTCCAGTCATTATCATGATCATCATTGTTTTCTCAAACAATAACGACCTTTCTCTCCTTGCCCTGTGATTTATACGATCAAGAGAGTTCAAAACAACCAGCGAGTGTATACAAAAGAGCACTTTAGATGATCAGCTTTTTCCCAGTGTCGCTAGTCAACTCGTAATTCTCAGGCAAACACAATTTTCCTAAGGATGGGGGAAATAATTATAAAATTATGAAATGTGCATGGAGGCGGAGGAGAACTCCCATTCGAAATAATTATTACCGGCTTAATTTCCTTAAGAATGAAAACAGAAGACATTGGGTTGTACCCTTTAGCATTCCTAGCAAGAACCTTCCAGATTCGAACCAGCCTTACTGAGAAAGCAGATGGGAAAGCCTATCGATGCCATATCATATTTAATATTTTCCCCATAAAACGCCAAAACCATCTTAAAAAGCAATATCATCATCGATTCCAAAGGAATTTCTAGTTATTACTTTCTAGCCTCGCCACACTTTTATGTGCTCCCTGGAATAAGTAAACAAAATCTTCCCTACTTTCTGGATTCATAATAACGATACAATGCTTGAACCTCTCATGGAATAAATAATCTCCAGAAGAATCCTTCTCTCTTAACGTTTTAAGCTACAAAATCCAGAAAAAATACAACACTACAAGATCTTTTCAGCCTCCAGTGTAATTTCGAGAGAGAAAAACCTGCTGAAGAAAAAAACAAAGAGGGTGGTTTCGTGGGTGGCCGTTGATTAAACTTGTCTCAATTTCTCAATCTTCCCGTAGCATATACTTACAACTATAACTGGAAAACATATCGGAGCAGCCCACGCACTCGTATATATCTTCATCTAGACCTTGTCAATAATTTAATAAGCGAGGGAAAAACGCCCGGAGAAATAAGAACACACCACACCGCAACAAATGAACTTGTGTATGAATCTCACGGGGAAAATTCATATTTATGCTGGAGAGAGGGCTGGGAATAGAGAGAGGTCGCATGAATTTTAATTAATTAATCACTTGGTTCTCTTCTTCCTAAAATCTTTACAAAAAAATCCTTCCGTTTCTTAAGAAGAGGAAAACATTTAAGACAAAATCTAGGATCTTGTGTACTGCGTGGATTTAGTATACGTGTTTTGCGTCATGGTCATGTTTTTCCCCGAACAACTCTTTTGTTTTATACAAGAGCAAGTGCTTTGGATTTTGGTAGTCTGTCGGTGGCTTTTGCTTTTCCTGTCTTCACACGACAAGCTTGAAAGCGAACAAGACACCTCTTCTTTTCCAAAAGTAAAATCTTAATTAAATGCGTGTGGCTTCTGAAAACAACAGCTTCACAAGGTGTTTTTGTGGAGGCATAAATGTATGCGGAGTTCTAAACAAGGATAACCTTTCAAGACCAAAAGGCTAGAGAAAGGTCATATGATTAATTA
Source organism: Lepidocyrtinus dapeste (assembly GCA_036850885.1). Lineage (NCBI taxonomy): Eukaryota > Metazoa > Arthropoda > Collembola > Entomobryomorpha > Entomobryidae > Lepidocyrtinus > Lepidocyrtinus dapeste. The sequence continues at coordinate 9,445 of JAANSQ010001317.1, forward strand.
ATTAATTTTGACACCATCAACACCCCCAATAAAATGATATGCTAATACATTCTTCGGTTCATAACCTAAAAAAAAATTTGGCGGAAGGAAGCTATTATTTTTAAGATGGAAATATTGAATTTGGAAAGACTGACACGTTTCTATTGTCTTTTGAAATTATTTTTTTAAAGATTCAAGCCAAGCCTCTAGTATGCTCCCATAAATAAAACTAGACCTGCTAAGGATCATTTAATTTTTAAAAAAGGTTGCGTTTTTAGAGCAAGACACATGACACATGTTGTCGGTTTCTTGATGCAACAATCTTTTTCGAGTTCAAATCGGTTTGAGCAAAATAACTGTAAACCTTTCTGGAAAAGGATGAACAGATGTAATGCGGTTTTCACGAGTCATGCTCTTAAACTACGGATATCAACGATAATCCCAACAGCAACCCAAAAGAACAACAGAATCTACTAGAATCATTACACAATGCCTGCTCAGACTTAATTTATTGTCACATTGTCATCACATTTGCCAGAACCGTACATTGTGTAAAGCAATCAACCCAATCACCATTATAATTCTCAGCACCTGTCTCGCGCCTAAACTCATCTCATCAAGTATCGATTTTGCAATTTTTAACTAGGCAAACTAACTTCTCTCTAGACGCTAGACAATCATGTGGTAATTAAGTACGCTAATGAATCGCTAAATTTACCACCAGATTAAAGCGAGAGTAAACAAGCTTTGAAGGTACTTTAACTCTTGCGCTAATTGCTTTTACACACTTACGCAACTTTACACTCATAGTATGGTTATAAAAGTAATTTATAAATTTTAAACGCGCTAAAAAAAATTATCCATTGCTTTAAATACATGTTAGGTTTCTTCCCCTCAAACAATGCCCTCTCCCTTTAACTCTCTAAATAGCAAAGATTAGCACCACGTACGTACCTAAATACATTATTACTTTTGAAAAGACAATTAGCCAATTTTGCACGCACTTTTTTCCATCTCCAATTCCATTTTTTTCTAGAGAGAATCATATTATTATTTATTACTCTAGAATATGAGTATGGCTGCTGACACGGCAAATATCGAATCAAATCAGGTCTATTCCCTCTCCTCAAGACCATTCACTTTTCTGCCAAGCTCAACTTTTTTTTGGCACAGACAGTTAAGACAGTACGGTCTCCTCCTATCCCATCGCCATCATCATAATCGTCCGTGGTATAATGGGCTACACTTTTTTTGAAATAAATGAGTCGCAAGATTGACGGAGAGCTTCTAACCTCTCGAAAAATATGTTATTTAAAATTAGTTAAGAATGTGTTTACGGTCACAGTAGGCATTTATCCACATTACACTTCTTATATAATTTCATGTCCATCATAATCATCTCATTATTACACAATCAACTTTTTAATGCGTTCCGATAACTATATACGTTAGCCCAAAAGTTGCGTGCGCAATTAAGCTATTATTGCGTGATTCATTTTTTTGCTCTATACAAACGCAAGAATTGGGACTTTGTACTTTTATTATTCGTACAGTATTAATTAGTTTAACCTAACTCTTTTGCTAGTTTTTTTTTCTTGGAAAAATTCACTCTTTTTACAACATTGGCAAACGTCCATATTAAAATCTAATTTTTTTTCTCGCTAATTTGGAATTATTTAAAAATCTAATTTTTCATCATGAAAAAATCCCCCATAAATAATAATGTTTTGTCCTTTTTTGTACGGAAAGAATGAAATAGTTATAAAGTGTAGGACAAAAATGACAAATTGTGGAGTTTCTTCGAGTATACCATGTCTAAAAGAAGTTGTGACGATTATGACAATGACGATAATTATTAGTACTTTTAAAGGTAAACAACTTTGTAATGTTTTGTTAAAAAAGTAGTGAACAATTTGGAATGGGTTCGTGCGCGTGTATCTTCTATGGTGTCCCATCCGCGGGCGACATGCCGCATAATTATCATATAAATATCTCATCTCATCGAAGAAACAAACGATATCTTTGGGTACCAGCATCTGTATCATCATATTTACGCTCTTCACTAAAAACTCTAAAGGTTTGCTCTGTTTCCCATTAATCATCGTAGTGATTTGCATTGTCCCAACTAGATTTTCACATTTCTCCAAAAATGGCGAGAGTTTTTTATGAGGTGACCAATTTAGGAGTTGAAAAGTGAGAGCAAATCATGCCAACAATTTAACATGGCGCTCATATGTACCCAAAAGATTTGAGCAAATAAAGGAACAACTCGTCATAATTATCGCCATGTTTTATGCATGTCCATGCGATACGTAATTCGAGCTTTATATCATTTCAAAAATAAGCGTTTTCATAGTCATCGCATATCGTTTCATGCGTCATTGATTTCATTCCCCATCTTTAACATCTTCTTTCCTCAAGTGGAGATGTTAAACGAGCCAGAAGAAACAAAAAAAACTCCTTTCAACTCAAAATGGCAATTGAGTAGAGAATAAAAAGGGAATCAAAAAATCATTTAAATTGTTTTTATTACGCGCAACTTACTCCCTCTCTGTTTGACTCTTGCTTTGGAAAAGGAAAAAATGGAATAATTTGCATTTTTTGTCTAAAGAGAACCTTATCTTTTTCTCCCCTTAAGTTTTTTTCTTAGAATGCATTAAGGAATAGAATACAATTTATCACTCAATTTTCCCCTTTCCAAAACCTAAATGCCTTTATTTGACCAAACTTTAAAAAAAATTCGTGCATTATGGTAAATCCTGCTCATTGGTTTTGCTTGAATGATTCTCTGGAATGATGTGATCTTGCACTTGTGCTGTAGCAATGAAACAAAAGAATTCATTAATTTAATAGAGTCACTAGTTTTTCCTATTGTGGAGCCAATAAAAATCCAATTTAATTACACATTTTTTCTATTGGACTAGTTAAGCGAAGAGTTGCTCAAGAGAAGTTTTTTTTTGGCAGCGGGTCATGTTCGTGCTGGACTTGACAGCACCTTCACTAAAGCAAAAGAATAATGTTACGGAGCTTAGTCTACATGTAAAAAGTAAGGGGCGATGATGCTCAATGATGACATTAATTGAAATTAATTATTCCTACCATCCCATCCCAGTTCTTTACATGGTTGTTCCTGATAACGAGAATTAATTTGTTGTGCACAACAATCGAGTTTTGTAGGTACATTAATGTCAATTAAACAGAGGGACGACGGCATCTTGGTCTTGGTCACACTTTCATTTTTTATCTACGCTCTCACACTTCTATACTATACAAGTTTCATAACTTCCGCAACAATAACTCTTCCGCTAATTAATTAATGTTTGCTTCGCCCTTCAACACAACGTACATTGAGAAGTGGGAGTAGTGCAAGACTCTATAATTAATTAAACTTTTTTCTAAGAATAGGCTCATAATTTAAATTTATGCAAGTTTTTAATGGTTAGGACATGGTGTGTCACGTTTTGTATTCGTTTAACTTTAAAATGTTTCTTCACGATTCATTCTAAACTTTCGGGGTGTTTGTCATTTGCTGCTTTGGGTATTGTGTGTCATGTCGGTCGTTGACTACCATTACTTGTCATTTTTCACTTGGACTCAGTCAAAAAGCCGCCTAGGCTCCCTAATCATTTATTACCGTTACAAAATAGCAGTACTTGAGATAGAACAATACCAGTCACACCATTGTACAACTCATATACTCAATAATCATAGCCTAATAATCGTGTAATGCAAATACAATGCATGCACGCACCCGCACGCATTCTATCCCACTTCTCTTTTTTTTAATCCTTTTTTATTGGCCTAGGCTTCATAAACTCCCTATACTTTCTAAAGCTGAGGATAATTAGCTGGAGGGAAAAAAAAACGTTTCGCATCCACAATCAACATCGGCTCAACAATGAAACCGGAAAAAATACCCAGCCTAAACCCATAATTTCTTTTTGTTCGGGTAAAGTAAAAAGGGGAGATTAGAGAATATGGGCACTCTATCGAAAAAATACTGCATCATTATCTGGATAATTGGTCGTGTCAAAGAAGAAAAAGGAATATAGCACGCTACGAGTTGTCACCAGAATTGCCTCAGAGGAAAAAAAAGATTTTATTATGCTAACAAAAATAAAAATCGTTCCTTGAAGAAAACAAGGCAATTCAATAGATAAATTCATTTCATGATTGTAGATAATTCGAGGTTTGTGGCCTATCTACATTGCCTTTTATTACCTTCTAATTTGCTACAGCGGCTCCTTGAATTTCAAGAAAGAATCCATGTTCTCTCGTCCTGCTTAAACTAGTAGTTTTTGTGGCTGCATGTCTTATTCAACTCATTCATAATGTACCGTCTGCACCTGGACTCTAAGATTTTGGGGCTTGCCCTTTGCAAGAAATTCATGAATTATTTAGAGCAGCTCGAAAAAAATGACAAAACAAAACACTTTCCTCTGTTGTAACATGACACTATTCACGTTGTCTATGTATTATTCATTGAAAGAACTGAGTCAACAACGTTGGAAATCCAAGACTTTAACAAAAAACATGTTTTCTATCCTGAGCCAAAATAAAACACCCATTTTATTCAGAACGAACCTTGAATAGTCAATATCGAATTTAAAAATCTTTTTAAAAAATGGGTAATGCAAAACCAGGCGGAAGTGTAATGTATGACATTGTTCAAAGATAATTTAAAATGAAAAATATGTAATTACAGGGTATTCATTTAATCCCTAATCCTCCAGTGAGCCATAAGTGTCAGGTTTCCTGTCAAAACATGTCCTAACACAATTAGACCTTTTGAATTACTGGAACACTAAAAATTTTTAATTAAATTAGTATAAATGCAGTAAATCTTGGTGAACTCTGATATATCTGATAATTCTAATATTTCACAGCGAGCGGGAAAAAATAGGAGGAACTGTAAATCAGTGTTCTAGAACCCTCTAATAAACAATTCAATAAAATCTGAACACAATTCTATCCTAAATCCTAACTCCTGCTCCATGAAAAATGCCTGATAGGGATTTCCCGAAGCTCGTTTTCCCTTCTTCCTGTGTGTGTGACCAACACCGGTGTGGTGCCGGCCGGCTGGCCAACTTACCTCAAAACGCTCATTTACATCTGTGTTTTATCAAAGAGCTTTGCGTAGTCTCACGGTCTGCCCTAAATTCAGTAGCTAAGAATTCCAGATCAACTTACGGATTATATATTCTACTCATTTGACTTTTAGGGCGAGCGGTAAGCCACAAAACAATAATGTTTCAGTTACAATATGCCTAATGATATTGACGCTTGCCGTACCTGTTTGCGGCAAAATGATAATGAAACTGATATCGCAAAATGAATTCTAATGACTTACCCCCTGTAGCTTGGACATATGCAGATTTCAGTCCTAACGTGCAATACAATATGCAAATGAAAGTGTATAGTAGTAAATATCATTGAATTACTTATTCTAAACAAAATTGAATTTTTTAAGAAGATTTTATAACAAGTAAAGTGTGCCGGGCCTATGTAGTCTCATCCATTTCCACTCATTAAGAAAGTAATGTTTCTTCTGCTCCCTTTAAAAATGAATCTCACGCTAGTCTTCTCGCTAATATGGAATAATCTCATTTTTCAAGAAAATTAAAAACCTCATTTACTTCCTTTAATTTCGTTTTAAGTGGAGAAATGGCTCCATTAAGTTAAATGAGCTTTGCAATGAAGAGGATTACGCCAGCCCCATTTTTTATTTTGGGTGCATTTTTAACTTTTTGGCATACTGCTTCCCATCACATCTAGACAGTTGTCGAGTTGTCTTTGCAACAAAAAATTATACAGATTAAATTGCATTTTTTTGGCGCACCATGAAACTGCTGTAGATGATAATGATACTGCATTTCTCTGCATTTTTATGGAACGTCACGAGTCAGAGTCACAGACATGACGAAATATTCACTGTGAATTCACCCCACTCATTTTCCCTTTACATCTTTACACTCACCCCTAAAAAGCTTCTACTTTGTAGTTGCATTCATGATCATCACGCCAGAAGCATGCATGTTAGAATAACTTGGTATTTTGTTTAAACCTAGGCCAGAAGCTTCTTTGCACTTCCTCCAAGCTATTTATAGCTGAAGCTTCCCTCTTCAAAAAAAAATCTTTTTGACACATTCCAAAGGGCGATGCAATTGCATCTGTAAATCTAATCATTTAGCGATCAGGAGCCCTGTGCATGTACCAGTTTTTTACATTGTGTACCTATGTGTAAGTTTTAGAAAAAAAA
>JAANSQ010001318.1:0-15682 GCA_036850885.1 Lepidocyrtinus dapeste
TGGTTAAAATAGGGAAAGTTTCATAGAAATGTTTGAAATACAATTGTTATTCCTATCAAATGGTTTAACAATTCAAAAGCTTTAAGATAGCTTATCAAAACTCATTAACTTTTACATACAAAGTATGGCGACGGGACCTTACCTCCAATGGCCGCCAAATTAAATTTGAGTGTAAAAATACTACTGCCAAGTCCACTACCAGAGGTATGTAATATACATACGTTCCAAGTTTAATGTCAATCTGTCAATATATTCTTAAGCTGCAATATTTGATCTTAGTCGTTTTATTTAAGTCTCCATTCATAACCCTGATTAGACGCTAACCAATGAGTGACGCGACAGGAGCTGAGTTGAATCTATATTCTAATAGTGAAAATATTGCATTAATGCAAAATGACGAAACCCATACAAATAAAAAGTATTTTCAGTAAAAAGCTTCATGATTAAAAAATATTATGACCATAATCTATTTATATTAGCTTTCAACAATAATATTTCGACCCATCACGCAACATATCATGAGGATTCTACTAATTCTTGTCAGTTTGAGCAAAGCACCTGTTACGTGTAAGTGTAATTGCTATTGGCTTGAATGTAGTTAATATTTCAGAAACATTTATTTTTCCTAACCATTTTCAAGGTCATTTCCAGCTTGAGTGTAATGTAGGAATCATTTAATTAAATGATCAGTCCTCTAACTTCCCTCATTATCTTAATTTAAAGAAAATTAGTAAACAATTCACTCATGGTGAAGTTTAATTAATTGTATTAAAATGAAAGGTAATTCGAAAGAAAATTCATAAATTATTATTATTAATCAAATTGTCAATGGATTAATAACTCTTTTCCAGCTTTAGTGCAAATGACTAAAACTCCGGAAGCGGGTAAAAGCAGCACAAAAACAGTGTCCGGCACACAAGAAAAGATTAGTAGAGATATTTATCGAATGTGGATAGTAGCGCTCATCTTAATCCTTGCTATTGTCTACCTCACGTTTTATTTTGTCATAGAAGCCACGGTAAATCAGTAAAAGTTAAATTTCATAAATTAGCTTGAAAAAATTCATGTGTTTGATTTTGCTAAATGATTAATACAGAATTCTGGCACAAAACATACAAACAACTCCAATCAGAGGGAGAGAAACGTTGTCGATCATGAAAACATTCCTCCACACCACTCATTATTTTTGAAATTTCTCAATCCAGTGAATAAGACCAGATTGCATCAGAGCGATTACCACATCATTGAAATTTTGCATTACGAGAGGAACGAAACTTACACCATGCATTTGAAGAAGTCTAGTGGCATTTTTCTGGAGGAGACTGTGTAAGAACCATTAAAGTCTTAAATAAAGTTCAAGTTAATTAAATTTGTAAATCAAACCATATTCACATTAACAAACCTTCTGATCGCTTTAAGGAGTCTTAAGTATCGTATGGAAGTAGACTGTATATATTCTGGAAGGATCCTGTCTTCGAATGGTAGTTATGTAGGAATCGCAGCGTTGTCCTCATGTCATCACGACATTGCATTTGTACAACTGTTTGTTTAACCCAATCTAATCAATCATCATTTTAGTGTCCAGGATAATGTCTATTAATGTATTCATAGGAAGGGCTAATCTCCCTAGACGGAGAAAATTTTGAAATCACCCCACCCAGCAATTCACAGTTGGAATCGACTGAATTGGGAAATTTTAGGGAAGGAAGTGCTCGTCGAATGATTCGACGTTCAAGCTCCAAAAGTGGAGTGAAACATGTTATAATGCATAAAGTGAAGAAGGCAAAGAGTTCTTCAGCGTACAGGCGAAACGGTAATCAAAAGATTCGGTTATGTAACCGACGCAAATAAAAATCGTTATTCGTTACCAGGAGACAAACTCTGTATTAATAGATAGCAAACGAGTGCCAGCAGAACTGTTAAGAAAAGCAAGAGAGCAAATGCTCAAAGATCAAGAGAACCTTGAAGATGAAACAGAAGATGATGACGATGAAGATGACCTGTCAGACTTTCCTAACTTGAGTCAAACATCATTAGGTTTTGAGGAGGACACTGATCTTGCCGATAGTTCAAGTGCAGTAGGATTGGAGGATACATCTTATGCTGTTCGAAAGAGAATTATCAAGATCAAGAAGAAACCCGCAGGAAAGAAGGGACAAAAAGTAATCGAATTGGCCATTTTTACAGACGAAGTTTTTTACAGAAAGTGGGCGGAAGATTATCCAAAAGACACGGAAAAGAGGATAAGTCAGTATTTGTTGGCCCTAGTAAATAATGTAAGAATTCCATGAGCGTATTTTTCTGTTTATGGTAATGGTAAGCATTTCATCTTTTATATTTCTCAAATCCAGATGAACTTTCTTTACGCGCAATCCGCCCTAAAGTCAAGAGTCACATTCCGTCTGGTTCAGGTCAAAGTTTTCAAATCAACACCTTCCGGTCTAAGGACTTCTCCGAGTGGGGACAATTACCTCGATGACTTTTGTGTTTATGCTGGAGAGGAAGACAAAAATGGGGCTTTGTGGGATCATGCAATGATGATAACTGGATATGATTTACTTGATCCCTATGGCAGTCCAGGATATCTGGGTAAAATTACTCGCATCAAATGTATAATTCTTATAAGGTCCAATCTATTTCTGCTCACAGGTATCGCATACACTGGAACAATGTGTCTACGTTATTATAGCTGTTCCTTAGTGGAGTTTGTCAAGGGATTTGTTAGTGGATTCTATGTCGAGACTCGGTGAACTTGAAATCATATCTAGATCAAAATTTGAAGCATTTATGATTTCAAGTATATCACCTGGAGTCTCGATATAGAACCCACGGTAAATACGATCCATAGGAAGCGGGGTATACTGCAACACACGAGGCACTAGAAAAGAACTTCAAGTTAAACTTACTCAAACACTGTATTCCTGATGATTGAGATAAAACCAAATTTTTGAATTTTGGATCTTGGCAATTAGGTCGGCCATTCACTAGGAATGCTTCACGATGGCGAGGATTACAACTCAAACTGCGACGAAAGCCGTTACTTGATGGCCGCCTTGGCTGGTAATAATAGATCTTTACTTCTTTAAGCAAAATATTTTGGTTTCACCATTTTTAAAATAATCAACTGTGACTATTTTAAAGGCCAAGGGCAAGTTAAGTGGTCCGATTGCTCCAATAAAAATTTATACAACTTTTTTGCATCCGGAGATTCAGACCCAAATGTAAAAAATACAAAGTATGTTCCGCGTTGCTTATTAAAGAGGGGAGCGAAGAAAAAAAGTGTTCAATACAAAAAAGGAAAATTTCCAGGCCAGATATTTAACGTTAAGGGACAATGTAAAACGGCTTGTGACGATTGCACTCCATACGTTACCAGTACATCTCCTTACAATGTAAGCAAACTTTCATCAAAAGTGACAAAATCAGTTATAAGTAATCAGTAAATGACTTGAATAATTATTAGAATATATGCTGGATGCTTCATTGCTCATCTCCTACCAAAGGTATCATTGAAGTCCACCCTGCCTTGGAGGGAACCAACTGCGGAAAAAATGTTGGTTAAGATATTTTTAAAATTACATATATTCACTCTTGATCCTCCAATTGAAATTTTTAAGTTTGCTCTCCCAACTTCAATTTCAGAAACGCTGTCGTGCAGGAAGATGCGTTTGAGAAATGAATTAGTATCTCAATGCCCCATATTAATGAAAATCCCCATTGCATGATTACTTGATATGTATATAATAGTGCCGAAATTACTTTTAAAATGTAAACATGTATATTGGCAAAAAAAATTACCAATGCAAATAAATAATAGGGTCCTACGTAGTTAAGCGTAGTTTTATTTACGTAAATTCTAATTCTTAATCGGTTAAATATTTTGATAAAAGCAACACGAATTTGAGAAAGCCATTGTTGATCCTAAACCTTTCTAAGCTTGGCTTTGGCTATTGAAAATTATTTCCTGTGCGTGCTTCATTCTTCATGTTGTCCATTCCTTACCCATTCATTAATTCATTTTAAGTATTGATTGCGACCTTTCATTTTATTAACTGAAGCTATTCATTTAATGGAGGCAAACAAACTTTACCGAATGTACGATAATTTAATTTGATGTGATGAATGATATCGTGTACTGCTTACCTCAATCATAACCATACATAATCAATCTACCCGTTTAAAAATGAAAAGAGTGCCTCAAAGCAAAGCTTTTCTAAAAAAATGAGCGTTTCCGGGATTTACTATGGACTTGAATTCATTTGAATGAAGTTGTAAATATTTCCCCCTCCTTGGATGAATGCATTGCATGCTTTCAATTATAACAATTTTTGTGTTCGTAAATCGAATTTTTAACACTGTATCCATAATTTTCAAGACTAGACCAGACCTACGTCAAGTAATTACACAGTGTGGTTAATGAGTACGTAGTGAAAGTGTAGCTTTGTAAAGGAAGTAGTCTTTAAGAATATCAATGATTCCAACAAAAAAATGATTTCTTTGCTATACAAAAGTGGTAAACGTTTTTCTTGCCTAAACATTATAACCTGTAGCGCTTTTGGTTCAGCTTATAAGTTTTTTACTGTTTTTATTACATTTTTCATCGTTTTGACTAACGGAAGTGTAAGTTATTAAAAAAATTATTCGGCTTGTGTTACGAGAGTATAATTATTTAATCCCAATTCATATCCCATCCGTAGCAAAACTTTGAAGACAGTTTGTCTGGCGGAGATATTTCCTCGACATCATTTTTCAATGATGGTAAAGTGACAACATAATTTCAAGCCAGTCAATCTTATCAATCAATTATGAAGACTGATTCATTCTAGATTTTAAGCACGTGCCATGGGATCATCTGGATCTTCAGTTCTTGAGTAACGTGAAAGGACCAACGTTACATCAAGTTAATGAATTTCATGTAATAAATGCTTCGTTTTCGAACGAAAAACGGTCATACATTATCCACTTAAGTAAACCCAATGAGTTGTTTCATCCGTCACAACTGTAAGTTAATGATAAGTCATGATTGTAAGTGCATTTTTCCCAACTACGAATGATGTAAACTTTTTGTAAAGAAACGTTACTGATCGCGAGGCAGAGGAAATGCGATGCATTTTTTCAGGGACTATATCTGAAAAAACGAGGTCAAACCCTAATGAAGACATTAAACACGGGATCGTTTCGTTTTCGTCATGCGATCATAGAACTGGATTTGTAAGCATCAAAAATAAATTGTACAGAATAATTTTGACCTTAATACTGACCAATCCTGATAGGGATTTCAAAACTTGTGTGAGTAATTATAATTTTGAATTTGATAGGAAGGCCTTATCTTATTGCCCCATGAGCAGTATTATATTAGGCCTTACAGGGATAGAGCCCTTTCTCCATTTAATTTTCATTCAAGAATGTTCAGGCGAAGTACAGATCAAATCGCATCAAGTCCGACGGTGCCCCACAAGGCGTATAAAATTAGTAGAGAATCGTCTTTCCTAAAAGCTGGACAATATTTCGATGGTTTGATAAGCAATGTAAAAAACACTCGGTTCCGGCGACAATTGGAGTAATTTTGCCATTTTCATACTTAAATAGTCGTGGCACATCCTTCTCCGGAGCTTCTGAGGGAGGCACAGAAAAAGGCAGTTAGTTTTGACCACCTAGAGGATGAAGATGACCAACCTACTTTGGACACTCCGACATCCGAACACGAAAATCCTTCGGAAAATAGTCTTACTTGTTCTGNGAGAAAATCCTTCGGAAAATAGTCTTCCTTGTTCTGGTCATGATTGTGAGGCACGCCTGTCCCCCTTAATTGCATCGTTGGCAAAAGGAATGAAACCAAAAGAGAAAAGCTTGAGTAAAAGTGGAAGGGGAAGAAATAAGGGAAATCAAAAAACCTATCAAGCAAACAGTTCAACTGGAACAAAAGTAGTGGAAATTGCAGTATTCACGGACGAGACGTTATATAAAATTTTCAAGTCCCGCTATCCCTCCAATACTAAAACCAAGCTAAACCAATACGTCCTCGCTGTCATAAACAACGTATGTAATGTTCTAGTAAACTTTTACCGGACTGTTTCATCACATTGTTTAAATAATTGAAAAAAATTATTATTTTATATCACATTCATTAGATGAATGCGTTGTACAAGCAGCCTTCCATGACAGACAAGGTTACCTTCCGTCTAGTACACATTGAGATAGAGCCAACTAAGCCAAGGTCACTCAACACACATAACGGCGCTGCTACAAAATACCTAACGTCATTTTGTAGATACGAATCAGAAAAGAATCAAATGGGGTCACTATGGGATCATGCCCTGCTCTTGACTGGCATTGATCTGGTTGAAGGAGGATCAAATGGAGTAGCAGGGATAGCATGGTTCAGCACAATGTGCGTGAATGGACTAAGCTGTTCTCTAATTGAAGCTCAGAACTTTAACTCTGCATTTATTACCACTCACGAGATTGGTCATAGTTTGGGAATGGAACATGATGGGGAAGGTGCGAATATAGGATGTGACCCAAACTCTTACATAATGTCACCCACGACAGGAGGAGGGAAAACTGACTGGTCTAAATGTTCAGTAAAAAACATGAAAAATTTTATCAGCTACGGGTATCAGTCTAATCCAGCTCCAGCTTGTGTTCTGAAGAAAGGTCAGAGAGCAGGGAATGCGATTAAATTTACTAGTTCGAAACTTCCTGGTCAACAGTTTGATGGAAATACGCAGTGCGATGCCATTTGCAAAGGATGTATTCCATATACAGAACCTCCGTATAATGTACCAATTCAAAAAATTAGAAAAAAAATTACGATTGAAAAACTCATACATTTGCGAAAGCACTCCATAGTAATTGTTTGTTTCAGGATATGTGCGACCTGCTCTATTGCAGACCTGCAACAGGTTTAGTATTTCAAGTTTTAGGAATGCATCCAGCCCTAGAAGGAACAACTTGCGCTAGGGGAAAGGTAGAGATAAGATTAATACGATTTGCCTTGATCTACGTAACTATATATCTACATAAAACAACTTCCTGGCTATTCTCTGGGGTTTTTAGATGTGCCGGCTTGGAAAATGTGTGTGAGTTGCATACACTTACGGATATTGATATATACATATATTGTACATGGATTATGGATCCGTAATCCTAGGATTTCTACTAAAAATATTTTGGAGAATTCTTATTGAAACATTATTACTTATTATTTGACACGGCAAATAAAAAGGTACCCGAGTTTAGTAAAAAAAACTGTTGAGCTTCCTCCTATTGAGCTTTCAAAAACACTGCATTTAAATAGATTCTTAATTAAACCAGATGGATGCGGACGTAAGAAATACTCTTCATTGAGAGATGTGAGATGTTATAGAAAAATTCTTCTGGAAATTTACTTCGGTAGGACGTCATTTTTACCATTACTAATGTGTAGTGAAAGTCAATGTCAGTTCAGAAATATTGCATGAACATTTGAGTTTGTCTTTTGAATTCTTTCGCCTGATGAGAAATTGAAATTAGTGTAATGCCAAGTAGAAGAGATAAGTGGTCTTAATAGTGTCGATTTCAGCAATTTTGGATTTCAAAATCATTCAAGAATATAACTGAAACTGGAAAAGTTACATTCATGATAAAAATAAAATACGATGAAGTATTTCATTTAGATAGACTATCAAAAAGAAAAATATTACGCAATTTCCACCTAGAATAGGTCCCTTGGTCCTTGAGATGAGATCAGCCTTCGGGGATCATGACAGAACTGAACATTAATTGATTTCGTGTTAATCACATGGCATTCAAAAATTATTTTACGATTTCTTTAAGGGAGAATGAAATCGTTTGGGACAAAGAAATGAACAGGGAAAGAAGTTCATATATTCCCTTGTTTTTTGGATGAAGTAGATGAAAGTAGGTAAAAATTTAATTCCCTACTAAAGGCCTGTACTGTAAAAACGTAGTGCTAAGCCTTTTTTGCAAGTCCAACTGTCCAACTTACCCCAGTCATCAACTAAACTTAAGAATATATGGTGAATCCTCTTTGCAATTTATAACTGTGTGAAAAAATGTGAAACCAATTTTTAGAAACGCATGTATGCGAAATAATTCGTCTTTGAAACCATTGAAAATACATTTTAATTTTTTATTTATCAAAAACGCACAACATTTTTCACAACCAAAACATTTCTATAATTCAAGAATGGTTTTTAAAAACCACTGAAACTTCTTATTCCACACTTCCCAGTTCATCCAGACTCCATACCATAATTTCAACTTAATCATCATAATTAGCTTTTCAATTTATTTTAGTAATCGATTTTTCATATTTTAAACTAACTTGGGACTCATTCTCTTTCCTCCTCCCTTCATATAAATTTTATGAAAATACTTAGCCGTAGACATAAGTAGATCATGTTGCAAGATATACCTAAGCAATCAAAAACATACAGTTTTTCTTATCATCTCTCTTAATCATTTAATTGCAACCTGCCTGGTCCCATATTCCTTGAAATCGCGAAGAATTATTTTAACAAAATTTTTATTACGAAGAATAAATCCATTCATGTTTTCCTTTTAATCAATGTAGTCTATTATTTACAAATGAGCTATGAGCAAAAATCTGCTAGCTGTCTGGCTAATCATGAAGGACATATGATTTGATTAATTTTCGTCCAACATCAAATTTTGAAGATGGTCGAAAAGAATAGCCTGAAGGGCCCCCTCTTCTCCAGCAAAATCCAGAATTAAATCCAAATTCTTCCTGATTTCCATTTGGGCGATTTCACTGTAAAAACAGGAAAAAATATTATTTTTCTAAAGCACCATTTGGTGTTTTGTCATTATTACCCAACTAACTCCTCTCAAATTCCCCCTTCATCGGTGAAGGGCAAGTAGAGCAGAAGGGGAAACGGGTAGTGACAAATTGGGTAGTATATTGTCGAAGGAAACGTTTGCTGATGATGAAATGTATGAAAAAACTTACTCTTGCATATTTGCAATAGCTGAGTTTAGCGCTTGCATCAATTCGCTCTTGGCGAAACCCTCCGGTAAGTCGATACAGTAATCGTGAAGTTTCTGGAAAACTGTAATGCTGTGAAAGTCCAATACACGGTTATTCTCGATGACTCGAGCACACTCGAAGACCAGGCGGGGGACTTGAGTGAAGTTTGCAAGCTTCGCTATGGTGAAGGCGTAGTAGGAGCTCACCATGATTTGTGATGTATCCCCATAGTACAAGTACCGGAGAAAACCGTCCATGCTTACTCCATCAATTTCTAAATCCGCAGGAATCCGGATGAGGGTTCGGCCAACCATGTTTGCAGATCTGATGAATGAGCTCAATTCAGCTGAAAAAAATAAAGGAATTCTGTTTTTAATCAATGCATTTTAGCGGTTTATGTTTACCTTCAAAAAACATTTTTATTTAAATCGAATAAGGTAGTGTACTTACCACGAATGATGAAAGCATGGCAGTGGCGCACAGACTCATCAGACGAGACAAAAGTGAAGTCATTGCCAAATTGTGATTCATAAAGGAACCTCATAAACTCTTTCTCCTTATCAAGGCTTGCTTGTTCATACCCTTCCATGAATCCATTTCCGTATCCAGCCATCAAACCAGCAGGGGCCGGTGGTAAGAAAGGGAGCATTTGCAGCGCATCCCCATCGCCATTAATTCCAGGAGCTGGAACCAGGGGAGCCTGCTCGATGTTTCCCAATGCTGGACTTGGAGGAGCCTGGTACATGAGAGGCTGTCCAAGGTATGCCGGTGCTGCAGCAACTAGCAACGGATTGATAGGAAGCGGTGGTGGTGCAAGCCCAACATTATATTCAGGCAGTGGAAACTGCATAGCCTGCGCATTGTTAGCATTCACCAGCAAGGGAAGTTGCATCAATTGCATGTTTATTCCACTAGTAAAGAATTCCAAGGGTGGTAGATCCACTGCACCTGCACCCCATTCATTTAAGGCTGGTGGTACATGAAAATTGTACTGTTGTTGATCCATCTTACTAAATATAAAAAATATTCACAAAACCATAAAATATTTCGGTTTGGCTAATAGCTTGTAGAATATAAAACTCCGCATTTTTTTAGAAACTTACCGTTTCACTAGGCAACAAAAAACTTCGGTACAAAGTGCAGTTCCCTCTCGTCCAAAAGCGTCAATTAAACTGTGAAAATTGCGAGAAATAATAAATATTAATTTATACCTGCGGAGCAAGACAGCTCGTGTTCTTATTGCGATATTTTTAGCACCAGCAAGTCAAGGTCATTTGGCAATCAAACTTCCTAGCTAAATTTTTCCTAATAATATTTTTCAATCAAATTCTAAGAAACTATACACAAATTTGTTTATTTCTCCTACCAATTCTTCGTAAATAAAACAATACGATTAAGCTAATGCTCTAACGGTAAGTTATCCGCTGCACAAACTTGAACGAAGTATACGACATTGTGAATGGGGAAACATGAGATAAAATCATAATTACTAAATACTGCATAGAATATCGCAACAGGATGCTTTGTAACTAAATCGTACAAAGAATATTAAAAAATTTACCCTCACTCGATTTTCCCTAACCGTCAACAGTGTCAACGAATATTTTTGAAAAGGTNCTAACCGTCAACAGTGTCAACGAATATTTTTGAAAAGGTTGGTTACTATTCCAACGATAAAATAAACCTTAAACTTTCCTCCTGCTCAGAAGATACTTACTCCACAGCTCTGTCTTAACGAATGGCAAAGAAAGGGATCTTGTGCCGCTCAAGCCTCACCAAACACGTCCATGATCTCGAATAGGAAGTGTTAGAAGGCATGTGTATGTGTGAGTATGTGGAAGGGAAGTAGGTACGCACTTCCAGACAAGGATAAGATGAGACTTCTGAGATTTGGGGCTTACCTATGTTTTCTGCATGGAGAGTAGTTTCCAGAGTCAGGCTTCGTCTAGAGTGACCATGGGAAATCAGCTTAGAAATAGAAGAGTACAGTACTACCGAGGGGGGTGAATGAATTATCGAAACGAAACTGTTGAGAGTTTGAGGGCATGTGTACTGATGAAGCCGTTCATCATCCTTATGAAAAATATGCATTGATGATGCATTAGTTGTCAGTCACGTACATCTTTTAAGGTAGAACCTTGAACTAAGTAAACTCCATGTATGCGCGCCAGTTCCAATATGCAAAAAATGATGCAATCTTTAGTTCAACAATTCCATTATGTCAGCTCCTTTGTAAGTTCACTAGCTTCAAAAACTTAAATGCAAAAACCTTATCCTCTTTCCCTCTCCAACCAACTCAGATGAACCGTTCCTTCATGAATTCGCAATGCACTACCACCTAAATGAACTCTACTCAGATTAGACGGAGTAGACTCCATCCGGCTCAACATTATTGTAAGCTTAAACCTCTTAATAGTCTTAATTGCTTTCTTTCTCACGACCCTAAACTGTCTACTGGTTCAGATTAAAAAACCAAAACGATGAGAATCTGCGTCATCCAGAGCTTGTGCTTATTCATGGACTATGCCCAACCCAATATTTCTCAAGCTTGTACCCTTCCAATCTATATATTTTATGTATCATATTCAGTCATAGCGGAAATCTTAAGACGAAGACGACAATTTTAAGAAATAAATCCAGACACAAATAAGTACATTATGCATGTTTTTATTATTATACAACCACCACGCAACCTACATACCGATAAGAAATATTCATACCGAGCAAGCAACGCGACAACGTAAACGTTTAAGACATCAGTAAAAAATAATAGATTCAAATAATTTTTCTTAAAGAAAAAAACCATATTCCATATTGCATGCTCTCTTCCGCTGGAATAGAGGTCTCGGCACTATGTTCTCCATCATACCTTCTTCCTCCGTAGGTAAGTTGCTTACACAGACTAAACTAGCTTGTTCTAAACTACCATGAGAATAACAGTATAAAAGTTGAACTTTTGATCTATTTTAAGAAAACAAAATGAAAGCTGTTGAAAAAATTTCTCCAAAAAACAAATATTAAAAGACAAGAATTTTACTAAATTAAATCTCCTCCGGGAAACATTGTATCCTGTACAGGAAGAAAAAATCTCGTGTTTTAAAATCCACCTTCCTCCATGAATCTACTAAAATATCCAATTACTTTCTATTATAGGGAATATAGAGAGCAGCCCAACTAATGGAAATACTTTAGGCTACATTTAATGCTTTTAGTAGTCATTAGTCATCTCGGAAATGGCGAATCTTCTTATGAGCAGCAACAAGTTGAGTACACTCCAATAAAGATGCTTGGTTGAGCACAAACTAGGATAAAGCTGAATGCTCCAACCCTCAGAGACAACGTGCTTGCATTTTTTGTTTTTGCATTTTAACCATTGGTTTTTCAATATCACCGTTTCTGAGACTCATATTAAGTTTCACTTTATTGACTTGTAAACACACATTTTAAGTACTTGTATTGACTGAATCACGAATCACATCACTGTTATGTCTAACACAGTCCGAACATCTTAGAGTTTATTGATTTGCTTCATTGAGAAAAACATGAACAACGAGAAGAAGCACTAGATTC
Source organism: Lepidocyrtinus dapeste (assembly GCA_036850885.1). NCBI lineage: Eukaryota > Metazoa > Arthropoda > Collembola > Entomobryomorpha > Entomobryidae > Lepidocyrtinus > Lepidocyrtinus dapeste. The sequence continues at coordinate 12,563 of JAANSQ010001318.1, forward strand.
CACAATTTCAACTAAACCATACCAAAAATCTGAGTACTGACTTGATTCCTCCGAACACAATTTTTTTTTGCTGATTTGTCTTGGCAACTGAGTTACTATTTAATGTCTACTCCTCACCTAAATTTTAAAGTCTTTTAACTAAACAAGATTCATAAGTAACGGACTTTTGGTGTTTCTTAAAGCGTAAAATCTCAGTGATTGGAAGAAGCTGGGTAGGTACACTAAGCATATTATGAGCTAAACTGAATTTATTGATTTCTTCAGCTCCGAAAATCTTTAAACCATAGAGCATTATTTAAACTGATCAACTAAGGCAAGAATTTTATTACACCACCACCGCAATTAAAACTAAGCTAAATCGAAATTTGAAGATTAAATGTTAAAAACAAAATTAAAACTGTTAATGCTTCTAAGTTCTCAGAGAAGAAACTCTAGGAAACATTATCGTTTCGCCTACAAAACAACGCTAACGGTAAAAAAAATGCATAAAATTAAAAAATAGAAACTTACATATTTACAGCTCATTTATAGCTCAGACCTAAACTTATTTAAACTACCAAGGCTAACGAAAAATGCTAAACAATACAACTAAAACGAATGTTGCAGACACTTCAAGACCTTGATATGGTAAAAAAGCGATAGCTTTCACAAGACGGTAGAAACATGCATGCGACTAAATACATACGTTCCCTAGAACCATTTGGAGGTTAATCATAACTAGGTTAGGTCACAAGCGGGCAAAACTCCAAACAAGCCTAGTGCACTGTGCAAAATTGTAATCCATTGTGAGCTGTAAACGAAAAAAAATGTATGAACACAATCGGGATTTTCACAAGACCCCATGGATGCATGTAACATAAGGTCAAAGTGAATGACCCAACGATGTGATTTGCACGAGGGTGGTCTATGGACATATATAATATGCATGCATGGGGTCTTGCTATTTCCGGACTCAGACGAAGAGTAACGGACGGAAGCTAGTGGAATTAGTAGGTGTTACAACGCATCCCCAAGCCAGCCTGAAACCCCACCCCATTGCAACCCATACCATAAATACCCGTTTGGTTCTGGACTTACCGGTTTGGGAGATTCAAGGGAAAACAATTCAGATGTGTTGATAAGGACATCCAGGATCATGACAGACGTTATTGAATAAAAACTCCTTGCATACTTGTTTCATCGGATCAACTCTGGGAGATTCTCCTCTATACAAGCGCAGTCAAATGGAAAAAGGTTTAAAAAAGGAAGAACTGGAACAAAGCGGATTTGCGTTGGCATTTGGGAGTCCTTACCCTGAAGCGGTATCCTCCGCACTCGTATCACGTCTAACTGGGAGAATAATCTCTGGCAAGGTGTAAGTTCCAGTGGTTCTTTGCTCTCCTCTGACTAACGGACGTCCTGTAAGCACACCCTGGGCAATCCGGTCATACCTCTGATTAGGATCAATCTCACGAGCGCATCTGTCGCAGTAGATACGTTCATTTGGGAACTCGGCTTCTTGCTCCCTAATTACCGGCGCTGATACTCCTAAGAATTCTAAAGGTGAACGATCAACATAAGCCGGTGCTCGTGACACGGGTGCAGCTGGAGTTACCAGTGTTAGTATGGTTGATGCTGCTGGAGTTACCGCTGTTAGAATGGGGGTTGTTGCGGTAGTTACCACGATTATGGGTGCTGCTGCTGAAGTTACCGCGATTATGGGTGCTTCTGCTGGAATTACCGCGGGTATGGGTGTTGTTGCTGGAGTTACCGCGGGTATGGGTGTTGTTGCTGGAGTTATCGCGGGTGGTGTGGATACCATTGAATTTGCTGATGATGCTGGGCTGGTACTGGTAGTTGGTGTGCCGAAAGTAGATTTTAAATTAGTTGTTCTAGTGTATTGAGCCAACACATCAGGAGCTATTTCAAAGTCTCCAAGGATCTGGGGGAAGACTATTCCCCTCTCTTGCTGAATCTCTCGAGATTGTCTAGCGTTTAGTGCCTCCAAGGTCTTAATAGTCCCTGCAATATCTTTGCAGAATAGATCAGTCACCTTGTATAAGTTCTCCCCGATGACCTTCTCCCCAAGTCTCTTCACTTCTCTGGACAAACTGGCGCATTGGATTTTCTTGGCAAGAACATCCCTACTTTTCTCTTTGATTTTTTCATTCGCAGTAGCAGTCCTTGAGCGAGCTGCATCTTGCTTCTTCTTTGCAAGTTCCAACTTCTTTTCGAGCTCTGTTATCTCTGTGTTTAAGTTCGAGTCTAAGCTTGAGAAACGAAGATGCTGTTGGAGACTTTGTAGAATCTCGCGGTAACCATCGTACAAATCCTGCCTGCAAAACACATGAACAATTTTCATTAAAAAAAACAAACTCGAGGATATTTAAACATACTGGGAAAATACCTACCGAATTTGGAGTAACTCCTTCTCCTTGGCGGAAAGTGCCAACTGATCCCTAGACTCTATAATCTTCTGAGTGAGGTTTTCGATCATGGCCTTGGAGGTTGCTCCAACCATTGTTCCTCCAACCCTAGGAGATCCCATCATAGAAGTAGGACTTTGTGCAGATGTAGCGCCTCCAATTCCTACCCCAGGAGATCCCATCATAGAACTAGGACTTTGTGCAGAAATAGTGCCACCATTTGGATTCTGAGAAGCCTTCTTCTTCTTAGGGCGTAGCGACTTAATAACACTGCTGCTTCCACCAGTTGTTAGAGGTGGTTGAGTTGATTGATTATCTTTCACAGAAGTGCCGCTGGCGGTTGCAGATACTATAGTCTTTTGTGAAGCAGATGGAGAAGCTGCTATTGAGCTTAGAGCACCTGCAGACGAAGATGCTGTGGCCGTTCCTCTTAATGGAGAGTTTTTGCCAAACGTAATTGGTTTAGATGAGGCATTTGGTGTATGTCGGGTGTTGGTGATGTGTAGTCTCTTCTCGGATTCTTCTCTCGCCTCGCGCAAAAAGGTATCCAGAGATTGTTGAAAGGACGAGTCTCCACCATGCTGTTGCGAAACACCCCCTGAATGCTGAATACTGTTCATCCCGGTAGTCTCCACGTCCTCCTCTTCTGATGTAGAGTCATTTTGTCTTACTGGAATGATTATTCGAGTAATCGGACTGGTGGGTGTAGAGCATG
>JAANSQ010001319.1:0-15677 GCA_036850885.1 Lepidocyrtinus dapeste
GCAGAGAAATGCCTCTGTAATAAGTTGTTGAAGGCTATAACCAGCGTTGTTCCTACGCAAGTCCAAAATGGCTGCTTTCATTGTTCTATGAACATAGGCGTGGCGTGTTGTGAGCTTTGGCATTCTGCCCTGTATAAACAATCATTGCAGCATTGTAATTTCTGCAGAAACTTACAGAAACGTCTAACAATGTACCGAAATCTCTTGGAATCCTCCATTATGACTTACAAGAGCCAATTTAACCTTAAAACAATGGAATCCTTCCAAAGCATTCTGCAGCAAAAAACTGAAATTCTGACCTCACTCATTCTAAAGTATGAACATAAATTCCAATGGACGATCTCATAGGATAAATTCGAATTGAAATGAACGAGAAATTATAAGAAACTCAAAAGCAACAAATTTTAGTCAATTTTATTGCGAAGATAGCGCAAGAAGTTTTCTTGCCAGAAAGAGACATTTTTGTCATTCCATTACATTATTGATTTGATTAGACCAGCCATTACTTACCACAATAAACAACAATATCTAGCTAATAAATTTATGCCATACAATATCATTTCTTATAATTCACTTAAGTCTATAAATGTAAAGCAGTTTCACTTTTATACCGTTACAATATTATTTACACATTATGATTATTACTAACATTTGAGGTTATTTAAATCAATTCAAGTTTATTAATTCTACGAATGTGTACTACTACGCTTATATTTAAAGTACGACTTAACCCCCCGCCCCCCTTAGAGTTTTTATAGATAATTTGTGTTTCCATTTGTTGCAAATTCCTTTGGTATGCACCTATTTTGTTTTAATCCTTTTAAGCGAATCTAGCTGCAAAATAACTGTAAGTTTATGTACAACTGATTGCCTTTATTGTATCTTCCAGCAGCACGGTTATACTTTCCGTGAAAAGCTTGAGTCTTAGCCTATTGAGTTCAGAAAACTGGTTTGCGTCATTTGGTTTGTCTCGACAAAAGCATATCTTCCAAATCTGGTGTATTTTATTTACTGAAAAATAGAAACAGCAACAACCATATTATTTCCTTGCGGAAGTAATTAATTTGACTGAGTTTATTGTGGATAATTCCATTCGGCAATTTTACCTTGATTTTTTAAACGGATGTTCCGTAGTTAGCTGCTGGAGTATAAACTCGCATAGTAGCTGGCTCGCAGGGAGAAAGCATCTTGCTCACTCGCTGAAATAAATTGTCCATTGGATTCGATTAGAGAAATGTTTCGGGAAGGATAAATTCCGCTATTATAGTCATACCTCGGCATTTGTTCCTGGAGTGATGATAAACATGTAAATAATGTAAATGGGAATCCACACGATTGAAGATAGAGTGAGCGTCCAGCCTAGAAAAATTGACCAATCTGGGTAGCCCTCTCGAGCTGCTTCGATTTCGTTTTCGGAGGCGAATGCAAATACAAAGATGGTCTGCAAAGGAAACAATGAAGGAGTTTACTATAGTTTTATTGTTTAGTTTTTGTATTGAAAATAAGTTGGATTGTATATTCCATACGAGGATGAATACTGGACTTATGTATTTCCAGCAAATTTTCCAGAATGCGCTAGGTTGTCTCCCAATCATTTTCTCAATATCAGCGGAGAATCTGTCGACGCCGTAGAGCCAACAAACTGCAGCTGCTTCCACGAAACAAACGAATATTACAGAGTATCCTGGACCATAAGTGGTGAGAAAGTTAACGAGTAAAACTCCGCCCTACAAGCCAAACGCAATTAATTAATCTGTTTATTCAATTTAGGAGAGTTTGTATATTGGATCTTAATTCAATTTAAGCGGAGGTATAGGGTGATTGTACGTTAACAGAAGGAGAGAGCGTTTCGTAAATTTCTACTTTCAATTTCCCTGAATGGCTCCACTGGGGCCTAGATAGAACACAACGGGACAATTGATTTAAAGGGGTATTTTGTTTCACCTGAGTGCAAGTTGGGAGAGAGCCAATGAATACGAAAATGAGTAGGACGAGAACAAAAATCTCGCGATTCTTTCCAAGTAGGTTGGGATACTCATCACAAAGGGCTGTGATGATAGCCTCCAATCCACCAAACGTACTGTCCAATCCAAGTGTGATAAGCATCAAGAAGAAGATTATGGACCAGAAGTTTGGCATGTACATGTTAGCTATTGCTTCGGGATACACGATGAAAATCAGACCAGGACCTGAACATACATAAGTATCTTGTTTATCATTGTTCCAAAATGGGAAAACCAAACGGTCTACTCACCGTCAATTCCGAGCTTGTCAATATCCTTTTTTTGCATCTTGGCCATATAGCCGAGCACCGAGAAGATTACAAAGCCAGCAAGAAAACTTGTTAAACAGTTGATTGTGCTTGTAACGATGGCATCCCTTTAGAAATCATAACATTTCAGTGCTTAAAAACTACAGAACGTCTGGCCAAATCCATTGTACTCAACAATCTAAATTTTTTCTCTTTTTACCTGTAACAATTATTGTGGAATTTATTGTAGCTCGAGAGAGCCAACAGAGTACCAAATCCTGGGCCAAGTGAGAAAAATATTTGGGTGGCTGCATCTGTCCATACCTATTCAAGAAGACAAATAGAATCCCTCACAAAGAATGGAATAAAGTCAAAGTCGTAAAAAATCTCAAACTGGAATAAAACAAACTCCCATCACACTTTTTTCCCTTTCTTTTAAGACAATTGCTCTAATTAACTTTCTTTTTATTAGTTTTCCCCTCAAGTAGATAGATTCCGGGAGAAACACATTCGATCATGACATGACCAGGCAGTCTATAAAAACTCATAAGAGTCACGTAGACATTACATAGGCATAGAGACATTTGATCGGTGGAAAACTACGCCACACCACCTTATCCAAAAATCCCAATCATTTCTTTTGGGAAGATTGCCTTTAAAAAGGCTTCAGTCAATACAAATTCTTTGCCAAAGATAAAAAGTTTACTTTTTCATGAGACCGTAAAAATGGGAGTTGTCAAGTGGGATGGTGCGAACAAAAATCTTTCTTGGTTTGAATACATACATCAAAAAATTTTCATCTTTCTAAAAGAGCTATATAATCTCTTCTGTCGTTGAATTTTCATGCACTACTTTGGATCATATATTCTACTGAATTACGGGGGAAGTAATTTTTTCATCACATGAGTTGAAATGTTTACAAGTAAAATTCTGTTTACTTTCAAATCAGAAAGTTTGTCCCATTGTGGTGTCAAGTAGAAACGTATTCCGTCCTCAGCCCCATCGAGAGTAATGCCTCTGGCGAGAAGAATGAAGAGAACAGCGTAAGGTGCAAGTGCAGTGATCCAAACGGCCTGTTGATCAGATAAAGCCCATTAATACTGAAATTAATAAATATTAGCTATATGGGAAACAAGTTGGTTCCTACTTTCTCCATCTGAGCAATAAAAGGTGCTGATGTTTACAATAGTCCATGAGAAAAGGGTGAATTTGGTTAAATGCCTCTTGTTAGAGTGTCATCTTGGGTCCCGTTCTATGTATCTATGTATTTGTGTAGTGTATTTTTCGTTGCTTCTATTAAGCACAACAGTGTTTTACCCTTTACCATCCGAAAAAAACACTGTTGGATAAAAACATTTATAGTGGCTTACTGTCAAGTGGCGCTTTCACCAGCTTGTAAAGTGAAAGCAACCCGTATTGAGTTTTATTTTCTTTTCCACTTTTACTGATAGATAAATGGATACCCTCTTTTTCTCTTTCCCTCACTCCATGAATTATTCAATTTCTACATGGTTCGTTTTTATCTTTTTAAAGAGCACAACGTCGGCACCACATACCACTATTCAGATTGGAAGGGAATCATCGTCTATATAAAACTCTACCTCAGAGTGGAACACACTTTTTTTGAAAAAAAAGAATCACTCTCTGACTTATGCGTATTTACTTTCTCTCCCTGTCTTTTTCGGTAACTTTTTTACGAGTTTTGGTCTCTTCACCTCAGCCACCAATTTTAGATAGTAAAAACTTATCCTAGGCAAAAGATTTGTAATAATGGACAGTGATTTTGAAAAACCATTCAACCAAAAAATTTACCCAGTGAAAAACACTCTAAAAGAGAGAGAAAAGACAAGTCAAAGACAGGGAGAAAGCGTATTCCAGCTATTAGCCACATTTCTACTCTCCCTCAATTCTATTTAAGCCGCTTAATGCACATTTCAACATTGATTTATCCCATTGGCATCAATTTCAACAGCATATTTAAACAAAACATTAACCGATAACCTTCCCAACCTAGGTTTAGGTAAACCCCGTATATAACGCGGTTTGCGGTTTGCCATTTCAGCATATTCCATTTGCAACAAATCATCTTCGTCTTCATCATGATCATTAGCCAACGATATAGAACTAGCAGATCTGTAATGCATACCGTTTCTGGTGTAATATGAGATGCTATTTCCTCCATAACTAATAATTTCCGCAAATGCAGCGTGCTTCTACTAACAAACTAAACTGACAAAGTTAAATCGAGTAATTACTTTACTCAAAGGAAAATTTTCAAGTTCCAACGTACCAAATTATTCGAAAATATCTACAAGCAGGTACACACCGAATATAAAACTAAGGTATGTATTTCCTCTCGAAAGTAAAAACAGATTAGAAAAGACCTGATTTTGATGAAGTAGCTTGAATGAAGGTAAACGGTAGCGGAGCCAATAAAATACATGTATTTAAATCAGCGTAGGTAAGCAAGGCAAGTAATAACTGAAAAGCAAGTTATTCTACATGACTAAAAAGCTAATGGAACGGAGGAGGAAATTACTTTGAATTTTAAGTAACACTTTTACGCTCTTTCGCTCTCTCGCTTTTACAGTTTATACCTACTCGTCGCTGGTACGATACAGAATGCAGCAAAGAATACATTGATATTGGTAATTACCAGCACTACTCGCTTTGCCAGTTTTTCAACAAGCAAGAGTCGGACAAAGTTATGTATCTCTTCAGTCTCAGTCTCCATCCAACTTTGGCCGCTTCTTATTACCTTCTCATGGAACAAACCAAACTGATAACAATACAGTGAAAAAACACATTCATTTTCGCCACGATGGTGATGATGATACAGATTGCTAGAGTAGAAGCATTTTAGCGAGTGCCGGCTCGACTCGTTCACTCTTTCACGTTCAAACAATTTCGATAGTAAAATGTGCTTCATCATTAGCACAAGAGAAAGCTACAATGTCAGTCATCAAGAAGCAAAACCGCTATGGTGTTATCAAGTGGCTCAATGAATTGGTGAAGTAGCAACTGGCAAGATATTTTCCCATCGACTTATGCATGTAGATTTTACGTTTTAGCTAAATCTACACTTATCTAATTTTACAAAAATACGTTCTTAAAATTTTTGGCCAGTTCCAAAAGTAGCATTATGTGATTAATAATTCTTTTAAAGGTAAACTTTAATTCCGTTAGAATGTGAGTAATAGATGAAAATAGCAGTTAATAAATAGATAAACCTTAAATATATTTAATATTACTTGTAAAAAAATAGAAGACCAGGCTTAATTTATAACATTGTCTGACCTGGCGGTAAACATTGCATGGAGGGAAAAGGTCGGGATAAATAAATGTATTAAAAGAAAAATGATAGCCCGACCTGTTACACCATTTTCCCATAACCGCCTCAAGGAATTGATACATGCCTATACATTATTTCGATTTCCTGTAAAGACTAGAAAGTCTACTGGTCTATACTGGAGAAAGCAAATGAGGTGCGTTTGGGTTGGCTTCTCTCTACTATAAAAACTATTGCCACATTCACAGACTGATTCTATTCAGTAAGGAGGCTACCGTTGGAAGTTGGAAGCAATACGTTAAAAAGAAAGGGAAAATAAAGTAAGGAAATAAATGTTGAAATGGGAATGATCTGATTTTTTCTCTTGGTCTGGACGCTTAAATACATAGGCCAGTGTGATTCCTCCGAAAGGCTGAGTGCTCTGCCAATCATTCCCTATACGAAGAAAAAAATGTAATTCAATACCTCGGATATCATGAACATTCCAAAGGAGTAAAAGAGAAAAGGTTCTGTTTTGTAATGCTAAAATATCGGGAATATATAAGAACTGGCCTAAATATCTCCAATGGAATTGTTTTTTTTCTGGAAGGAAAACACTGGGTCTTACTGAATTAAAAAGATGAACAGGAGAAATAAATGGGGAATGTGACTTGTAACAATATTTTATTATTCAGTTTCTCCACAATCGTTTACTTCGGGTGTGCTCTTTCTTTTCAAAGCGTTACTTTAGCCGTGACTTAGAGCAAGTGATACTTGCAAACACACCTTTATAGGAACACCAACCGACCAGTTTAAAAGTCAAAGCACAAGGGTCTTGGAGAAACATCTTCGATGGATATTAAACGATGGCATGCCTGATTCCTTCAAATAATGTCCTCCTCGCATCGAAAATTAATAAGTTTCCAACTTAAGAAATTAGATTGAGTAGGTATGTTTTACTTTGTATTATTCTACCTCAAATCATTAATAATTTCATGTCTTCACGCTAAAATAAGAATAATAATTTAACAATAGCCTGCCTGATTCCAAAGGAACTGAATGTAGAAACAAGATCTGTACCTTATTTTTTAAAGTACATTACTTATTTTAATTCCAAGAAGCAAATATTTTGGCCAAGCTTTTCTTAGCAAGGTATTAAACTGAGATTTCATCAGTAGACATTAATGCTGAAAAGATAGAATCAACAGATATTTTACTTTCCTCTCATGGAGGGAGACATCCAATGAAGTATACACCTACACCTTCCCTTTAGTTCTGAGATTTTAGAAGGTTAGAACTTTTTTTAAGGAGGGTTTGGAACCGGTGAAGTGATGTAATTTTTCTCAGAAACATTTATTCACTCAATTTTCTGGTTAAATTGTTTTGAAGAAAGCTGTGTCAGTTGCAATTGACAATAACTTTGTGTATGTCATGGACAAGTGAATCATGGTAAGCTGTCATGTATGTTTCGTTTGACAACTGGACATTTTCTTTTAACTTAGTTACAATGCATCAAAATCTAGTTTTACAATGTGGTTTAGGCTGACAAAAAGTAATATTCATAACTACCTTTCCAGTGCTGCGGACTCCCTTCCAGAGTGAGAAATATACGAGGATAAAGACGATAAAGACGCAGAATACGAGAGACCATCTAATATCTCCCATTCTTCCCAACCCACCAGATTTGTGCAGCTCCAATACTTTTCTCCTGTAAAAATACATAATATGTTGAGTACCATTGAAAGATATAAACAAACCATTATTGTCAACGGCAGGCAATAATAAAGTGCTAAATGGAGCATAAAGATTTGTTACGAGAACAAAGACATCAGCACAAAATAAGCTGAATGACAATATGAAGCAATTGCAGTATGGATGGGTTTATTTAACATTTGCAATGTTGACGTTTCTTTATAAAGTCTGAATTTTAAGGATGTCTTTCCTGTGGACTTGATAACTTTGATAAACCTAAGCTTTCTTTATCGCAACGGGAAATAAATTCCTCAAAATATTTTGTAGGAAAGAGTTTTTCCTGGGATTGATAGATCGTAAGTACCAGCCGGGTTCCTTCCACCAGTTCAAATAAATTACTAAAATTTTAAAAAATTTGCAAAAAGTCAGTGACATTATATAAACGGAAATATTACAAAAGACGAACATTAAAATGTGTGGCGAGTAAGTATCAAGCTGCAAATAGTACGAATTGTGTTTTTAGCTCAGGTACAGCAGCAAAAAAAAATGAAAAAATATGAAAGTTACGGGCGGATAGACGGACGCTAGTATTACAATACAAAAGTTAATTTGTAAAGCGTCATATTCTCAAAGCAGACGTTGTCTCGAAATTTCTATGTGAACTTTATCATGATCAGGGTACTGACTGATAAAACGCCATTCTGAACGAAATCAAATAATTATGATGACGAGTTTGATTTTTTGATTTTTCAAAATTTGAGTATTTCTCTTGGTTCAAAATCATACCAAGAAATACATGTTAGAATGAGGTAGTTCTGTAATACTTAAAAGCAAACATGCAAACCAAATGAAAATTTTAGTCTACTTTTGAAAAAACTTAAATTTGGAACCTCTCAAAAGGAAACGAAATTGTTATACTAGAGGAATGCATGAGAAATTATAGTGTAAATGAGAGATTCTTATCTAGATAAGGCACCATGTCTAGAATGAAGTAGTATTTTTTTCTCCTTACTCATAATACTCCTTGGCTGGACTGGTCGTCTCATTAAGGTTAATTTCCGGGAATTCAGTTGGGCTGAAGTCACTCATATTACTACTATTACTGTATAAGTTACTATTCATGGCGACAATGTCATCTACGCTTGCACATTTCTCCGTATTCCAGTCATTCTTACAGTAGACCCAGGGCAGGGTAGTTTGAAAAGATTGGATTAGGTAGTACACCGCCCAACTGATCACCGTGTTGTAGTGCATGCCCACGTACAGGTCGATAATGCATATTGCGTAGCCGATCCCTTCAAAAAAATTAAATTAATGCAACGTTATTTCAGAAAAATAAATTTGCCTAGTAATTCGAAACCACATTTAGTTTACTACATTATGTCAGCATATAGCTTGAATAGGCTTTAAATCAGTTTAGCGACTGACTGAGTGCGTACGTGAGAAGAAGAATGGAGTGAATAAAATCGAAAGTTAATATTCATAGAAAGGGGTATGGCGGGTTCTGGAACCTTAAGTTTGGTTCATGTTTCCTCCCAGCGAATCATAATGAAACAGATAAAGAAATACGTTGGGATGTATGTGGCTATTCTAAAAAGCCTTGGCCACAACGTGGTGATGGTGCTACGGAGACACCTGTAACATAGCAACATTTCCACGTTCAACAATTTCACCAAAGTCATGGGACCACTGTGTAGGCTTTACAAATGAAGGAAATAAATGCGACTTGATTGAAGCCAGAAGCCTCGCTATATTCTGCTCATTGTTCAAACTGCTAATTGTATTTGGTTCGGTGGGCTTTGGCACAGCGTGGAGAAATTAGTTTTGGACGTGGAAGACCAAACGCAATTATATTTTTTAAAGGTAATACTAACCAGAATGTCGAGAGGAGATTAAAAAGGTAGTATTAATAGGACTTCATTAAGGCACAAAAAGAAAAGAAATATGGACCGCTGACAGATCGTATAGACGGGAGAAAGTGCTTTTTACAATCCAATACACAAGTATTATAGGAAAGTTGGGGTTATGGAGTATACGATTTTGGAGAGAAAATATGCTTGTGTTTCTCATTTCTCCCTTGTTCTACGTTGTTTCTGCGTGTTTGTTCCACCTGCACTGTTCCTATCTGTTAGTATAAATGAAAGTAAGTACATAGGTGGAGAGTTTGTGAGCAAATCATTTTTCATCCTCGGCAAAGTCAGAGCAATTGATTGTATGCAGAGTATATAAGGATATAAATGGAAGGAAAGCTTTGAAATGGATCTTGGTAATTGGATGTCTGCAAATCCCTGGACAATCGTTTACGACAAGGGTGAATCGTGCCATTTAGCTTTTTGTTCTGTCATTGTTATCTTTTCTCACTGCCAGAGCGTCATTTTCAAGTGCCGATAATAGCCTTAGTTTCACTTTTTCTCTACAGAAGCGTGTGTCACATCACTAAAGACAAGCAAGAACAAGTGGAGGGGGACGTACACACAAAAATTTTCCTTGTCGTTGACCATCCTCTTAGCAAAGCTATAGAGTCCAGTTTCGAGTTCACCAACAAGAAAAAAACTCTTTGCAGTAGGAAATTTACTTGGCAGGTTTTTTATACTCTTCATACCATTAGTGAGGACCAAAAGACTAAAGAGTAAATGCTGAAAACTAAGAAAAACATTCGCACCCAACTTTTCCTTTCGTGCGATTAAGGTGCTCTTCGAAATACCTACGGTGCAAAGTTGATGACACTGTGAATCACGATAAGGATCATAATCAGGAAGGAGAGTATGCAACCTCCAAAATATATTACTAGAGTCCTTATCATTAGTGCACCTAAACTTTATTAGTAATCATCAGCACAAAAACTTATGACGACTTTGACTTTTTTTAAGCTAAATGAGCAACCGACATAGCTTGGTTGACATTTATAATACCTGTTCTGATTTGCTTAGAAGCATTCGCTCAAAAATCAACCTAAATATAGATAAGTAATGAAAATTGTAAACTTTTTTTCAAATTCATTAAAATAATTTTACTTTACAGTTGAATTTCCAAAGATAAACAATTTGTCTAAAATCAAAGGACTTCATCAAAAAAAAGGTGAGAAGTACCAAAATATATTTTTTTGGCGACGGCAAAACAGCAAATGATCAACAATTTTCTGTCATTAACAAGCTCAAAGAAACAACTCGCTTTTTATGTTTTTCTGAAGGAAAGGGAAAAAGTTTTTCTTCTCCAATTGCTTTTTCCAATCAGATAACTTTTGCCATTTTTGTGACGGGGCATGAACTAATGTAAAAATAATATTCCTGGAAGAAAAAATGTTTTTGTGAGTAGGTTGAGTATCCGTTGACGATTTTTAGAATAGTTGTTGTGATTCGCTGGCCATAATCCACTTCCACCTATTTATATCGTGTATATTTAATACGTAGCTGTATTGTAAGTATTGTTTTTGCGCTGTCCGTCTGTCAGATTTATTTCAAGTTTGGTACATGACTGTTTGATATTGCGAGGATATACGATACTTTGTATATCCTTTGGGCCATTTCGGTTAATACATGAGGTCAGGGTCAACAGTGAATTATTTTTAAAATATCAATTTATAGATTATGATAACTCATTTAAAAGCTCTTGACCTTCTAATTAGGATATATGAAACTGCATATTGACCACTTTAGATCAACTCCTAAGCCGGTAGGGGCAGATTTGTTTTAATCTAACGCATTCGATTAGTTTAAAAGCTGTAATCCTTTTAAAATCTATTTTCAGCTACGTCTTTAACAGCTTTTTTCTAAATCTTTACATTTTGTTACTCTTTGCACTGTCCAACTCCAAAAAAATAATTGACTGCCTGCGATTGCTATATTTAACAACCATGCTGGCGATTTAGACTGCATCTCAGACACAANCTGCGATTGCTATATTTAACAACCATGCTGGCGATTTAGACTGCATCTCAGACACAAGTTTAGCAATAAAACATAACAATGAGGGAAAGTGAAATGAGAATATAATTGTGTTCGTTGAACTTTAGCTTTGGTAGTTTATACTTTAGCAAATTATTGCAGTTCCTGCCATGAACCTACATTTTTTATGTTTATTCTATCACATTCATCATGATGAGATTCAGTAATCGGTTAAAATAACACCTACAAAGTGCATGAAGTGTAAAAAAGATTGATTTTTCTGAAGACGCTCTGTATGTAGGTGTAACAAGTTACTCAATTACGAAACTGGGGGAATGTGACACACTTTTGCTTTTTATATACAGTCTCTTGTCTTGTGAGTCTAGTTTGGAATGAATTGGAAGTTGGAACTTAAATGCAGCTACTGAGACTCCAGGGTTTATTCGCCGCATCGCGTACAAATACAAATGTAAACAAAGAGAAGAGAGGGTAAGCTTCCCTGGATCTTACTCCACTCAACTTACTTTACTCATTTCTATCTTTGTCAATCCTTTCTTCTCCAATGAGTTGTGCTTGTGTTTGGAGTGAATTTGGTAAATTTCTTACCTTAAGTTAGGAAATGAGATGCTGCTGTGAAAATATGTATGTACTAATATCTCAAGTACTGTTACGACCTACCAAGTCTTAAGTGTTTCCAGTCCGTTGCTTATACGCATAGGGACATAATATCCAATCGAACGTTTCAACAGTGAGAGTTGTCGGACATGTCATGCATCATCATCAACATAAATTCTATCACATACTTACTATTATCACAATCAAACTTCCTCTTTTCACGTTTTTTGAAAGAAGTGTTTGTCCAACGAGTAAAGGGAAACAAAGGATTTTGGCCAAATTTGCGCTGTCTCGTTACACATTTACATGTAAGTACACATCTTCCATTAGGCTGGTTAGAAGAGTTTGATGGGTAATTTATTTTTTTGACGTTGTCATACTGGTGTCATTCACGTGAAAATTCTTTTAAACTTGAGAGACCTTCGTACTCGTCAGTTTGTAATTAAGCCATTCGGATTTTTTTTTGAGAGATGCTCTTCGCGTCTGTCGTCAGACATTGGCGTTAAGGATTTCGTGAAAAAAAAAATTGTTTGTGTGAAATTATTATGCGGATTATTTGAGTGGAGCCGTGCGCTGCTTGGGACAGGTTCATAATTCCATATCAGGTTACAATATGGAACCACGTAGCCTAGCCAATCAGTTTGATAAGCTCGATAGCATTTTAGTATTTTTTTTGCAACAGCAGTAGCGTCCTCAGGAATTTCATATTTCACATGGCCTGTTTTCTTGTTGTGGCCCGAGTGTATTCTGAGGTTTGCCAATCATCACCAAACCATCATCGTAAAAGCTGAAAAGGTTCGCTTCAGAATGAACTGAAGAGATAAGCGCATTATATTTTTTCATAAAAATGGAAAGGTGTCCTACGCACGCACTCATTCTCTCTGTCTGTTGAAGATTTTAGTAGTCGCCACTCTTCTCAGCCAGTAAACACAGCACCTGATTATGAATGCCACTGGAGTGCAGATGCACGTACATATCTGGTATATATGCTTTGGTGGAGAATGGAAACTTAATAATTTTTCATGGAGACCTTTTCGAAGAAAAAACTTAATTGGTCGTAAAATTCTTATCAAGAGAGATTCGCTGGTCATAAAATTTGTTTTTAAACCATCTGGACTATACATGAGTAAATGAAAATCTGTTTCTAAGTCTGTCTTTCAATTTAAAAGTAAATAAATTATTTTGATGACTTTTCTTGAATAATCTGACGACTGGCGTCAGAATTTAAATGGGGTGGTGTAGTATACCCTATTAAATTACTCAAAATCTTCCACTTGCGCAATAATTAAATTCTTACCTTTTAACGCCGGACAAATATGCTT
Organism: Lepidocyrtinus dapeste; assembly: GCA_036850885.1. Taxonomy (NCBI): domain Eukaryota; kingdom Metazoa; phylum Arthropoda; class Collembola; order Entomobryomorpha; family Entomobryidae; genus Lepidocyrtinus; species Lepidocyrtinus dapeste. Next base: position 13,033 of record JAANSQ010001319.1, read on the forward strand.
CCAGATGGTGATACATCCACTTCGGTAATACTGTCCAAGAGCAAGTTCCATGTAAAACAAGGGCAGTCCACCGAAAACCAGCATCACGCAGTAAGGAATAAGGAACGCACCTAATCCGAAAACCGCACAGAACAATCCGAATCATAATCTGGTTTTGTTTAATACTTCACAACTGCATTGTTGCAACATTTTGGGGAGGAAAGTTTAAATTGAAAGGAATACGAGACTTTTTATGAAATTTTGCAAATGGAAGTGTCCATGCCAACGAAGAATTTGTAAAGTGGAACACAATTTAGCTTCAGAAAGGTGGAAAACTTACTATTCTGAATAAATGAATGAATGACTAAAGGGAAGCTGTCTGATGCATTCCCGGTGTAACCGTGTAGATATGAGGAGAGATACGATTGAGTCTATTGACAATATGGAAATGCTGTAGCACTTTCCTCGCTTTTGATGGTATGCGTTTCGTTTTCGTTTCACGCGAGCAACAAAGAAAATGGGGAAGACCTACATGAACCATGCCTACTTCCTTGGAAGGAAAATCGTACACTGATTTGTTCTACGTGACTTTTTATGTCTGCAAAAATCTATAATGACTTTTGAAAGGATGAAAATAATGATGACAGGTCGTAGCCTCCGCTCCGTCACGTAATCTGCGTATGACAGGGTATGTATCAAGAAGAAATGATAAAGGGCACATGGACACACAATGTGTTTGTTCACACAACAGAATGATGCATGTGGATCGTAATCTTGACTTTGACATTCCTGGAAAAAGTATGCATGGTTGCCATTTTCATCAACACCCTCACCCTTCGCACCTGTTTCGATGAAGCCTTAGAACCTGCTCCGGTTGGAATATAGATGCCGTATGGAGATTTAACAAACTTGGAGAAAATGGTATTGATTGTCAAGTTTACGCCTAAATAGGTATAATAGGTATCCTAGTACTTTGGCATTTATATGAAAATTGGCTCAAGAGTAAAAGTCTCTCATGGCAAGTAATAATCTACAGGAAAAGTGGAATGTGTGGAACTGTCTTCATTTTTCAACTTGAGATCGATACTCCAAGGGAAAATTTGGTTCGACCAAGCATCCCACCTCAACACATAACTTTGAATAATCAAGTTACAAAAACGTATTAAAAAGCGAGATAATAAAGTTTAAAAAAATGTCTACCTCCTCCGTTCGCATAACAAATGTACGGGAATCTCCATACGTTCCCAAGGTCCACTGCGAACCCCACAACGGCCAGCAAGAACTCAATTTTTTTACCCCAAGTCTCCCTCCCATCGTTTACGAGAGCAATGGTGAGTGTAGCGGCTGCCGGCTTTGTTGTGGTAGTGTTGCACGTCTCACTCGCCACGGAGTTATTGTCATTGTTGTGCTTACTGGTTAGTCGTGTGGAGACGTTGTTCACGTCCTGAGGTGCAATGCTCTCTGCACTACTCCCATCACTGGTCCCAGTTGAACCTATCATCGTTCTTGGCTCAAATGATCGTTGAGAAACTGCAATAGTCAATCAATGAATTGAAGAGGTTAGGTCAATCCTGAATGTTTGATAATGTCTCAACCTTCCCCAGAAGTGTATATGAATCATGGCTATATAGTCACGGTTAAGGTTGTGATAATAGTGGTGGCGATGCACTATGTCACAAAGGCTTAGTTGACCGAAATAACAAGTTGAAAGTTTGGCAGAGGAAAAATGAATAATCGACGTTTGCCCAAGAAAGTTTGTAATATTTTATCAATAATTTAACACAGGACGGAGCAATATTTGTGCTGTTTTGCTCAACGAAATTGAATTCTCGGCGAGAAACTTTTCCTTTCCTTTGGCAGGAAATGACATCAGTGTGTCTTAAGGCCGCGAAATGCAAGAAACCTTCAACTCAATACTCACTCCTCCATTTTAATAATGAAGAGGCTTACGAAAATAACTCTAGCATTTTACTCCAAAATTATATTGGGTTACGATCTTCATATCATTCTTGTGATAAGCAAGCTAATAATTGTCATCTAAAAAAGGTAAATAAGCTAGATGTTTTGACAACTACCAATCATATTATCCAAGGAGGGTAGAAGAAAATCCAGGAAATTTCTCCAGCAAAAGAAAAAAAGTCTATTTAGCAACATGATGGAAAAAATTTAGTCTCTTTCCTAAATAGACTCTAATTTTCTTTCGCTCTTTTGATGTTGCCTTGCCCTAATAAGGTGAAAAGTAACAAGGTTAGATTATAGTTTAACCGTTAAGCATTTCAAAAAAGGGTTTCGAGCAAAAAGTTCTTCAAAACGCTTCCTTAAGGAAATAAACTATTCAAATCTTTGAAGCGTAAATAAATTCATTTTGTCTTCAAGATGCTTTTTTGAAGACACTGGTTCCGTTTGGGGAATAAAAATCTTTCTTGATTACTCTAAGATGAATAACAGGATGTGTTTTGGCCTTGTTCCATTTTTAAAAATTAATTGGTTTGGTAAGCAATAATTTATATAGGTATCCATATAACCCAATGTAAACTTATTATGGGGCAACGTGAACAATTTACGAGCTATACGAAATTCACTTTGAATTAGAAAAAAAATGATTGGAGGTAATTCTCACCTTTGATTACTTAACAGCTCCTGAGATTCCAATCACGTTGTCGTCC
>JAANSQ010001320.1:0-15676 GCA_036850885.1 Lepidocyrtinus dapeste
TGTTCAACCACCATGTCCCATTTACTACAGCCCAAAATCAGAACTTTGTGGTTGACAAATCAAAGGCATTTTAAAACATCTCTTCAGTAAATAAAAAACTGGGAGAACAATAAACTAATTCCTTTGTAGTATGTCGCAGTAAACCAGCAGATTGCAAGAGAAAAACAAAGAACTTCCCCTTTCTTTTTAATTCATTTCTATTTTGTAGTCTTGAGTCAAGGGCCTAAAACTTTGATAGTTGTACATGGTTCATGTACGAGGCACAAGCCAAGCTAACAGATCGCATTTCATATTCAACATGAGGAACAGAATTCTCAACTTTAAGATTGCACTATAGCCTAGTCTCACGATTCCCTTCTTTCTAGTGCGTGCATTACTGGTATATAATCATCATTAAAAAGTAGAGTACACTTTGAAACAAAACTTGTTGGTTCGTTATCGCCGTCCTCGAAATAATTCTCAGAATAAAACTTCCAGAGTGTACAATGAAAAACAAATTCAAATAGCAAAAAAAAACTCCTCCGTATTCTACCAGCAAACAGAAAAATGAGAAAATGAGGTTGTCATAACATAAAGGAGGGTGCTTGTTCAAACCAAAGTTAAATTCAATTCAGGTCATGTCGCTCACTCAGAGAGAAACCTCTTGAGGAAGCGTGCACCCATTGGTTCCTATCTATATAATGACATGATGATCCTACTGAGAAAAACAGGATATATTTGCGTCCCAGTAGAGCTAAAATTGAAGATGTTGTTATCCGAATCAAGTTTCGTAACTATCGCTGTTACTACTGGAACCAATCATTAAAATGGTACCCATAAAACGAAGAAGAGTCGTATCATTTGCTGTAAAACGTGGTTCAATAAAATCATTAGCGCTATCTCCGAAACATGAAGTCATGAACACCAAGAGACCCTACCTGAGAGTCTGTGGGGGACATGATTAAACTAGCTCATCATGATGTAACACATGACATAATTTTATTACTGGATGTAATGCGAAAATGAGAGTGGAATCCAGAGCCGAATATAACTTACGAAATGAATTCTGTATGGATAGAGTCTAATCAATTATCCAATTAAAGTCTTTTCTCAGATTCAGCAAAAATCTTGCGAAATCTAAGACCCTCCTTAAATCAGTCCTTACAAAAATATTTGGTTTTTACCTTAGTTTTTACCTCCAACCTCGAAAGGAAATGATGCCTTTGAGTGAGTGCTCTATACTCATGTAGGGATTGGTTATGATTTGCCACTTTCGCAAGATAAAAGCAGTACCATCTGTACCTCGCACGAGTGGGTTCAAGCCAAGCGTAATAAAAGCGCAATTTCTCTTATTACTTCTGACAAGATAACATCATATTCTTTTGCAACTTATACCTTTGATGGTTGCCTAGGTTCATACTCTAGGCAAACAGCTTCATTGAATTTTTTTCTTCGAAGTCGTCTATCATACTTTTTGTAAAATTCAGCAATTCCCTGAGGACAAGTGGGCAACGGCAACAAAGTAAAAAGTAAAGTGAGCACCCCTTGTGTTTGAGAGAGGCTTTTCCAGCCATATATTTTGTCATGAAATACGTTCCTCTATCAAAAAGAAAGTAGGATGAGTAAGCGGCACATGCCCAACTTTCACTACTTTCTCCATTTCCTCACACCTGGTGCCATTCCAGGCTTTTCCCATATTCATTTCTGAAGAAATATTCTAAAAGGAAAGGACGTGTTTAAATATCAGCTTTCACTGAGGTAAAACGGGGAGTTATGGACAGGCCAGATAAAAGTTTCCGTTTGGCTTGTAAACCTACTACAATCCTGATTTTCCCCTAAAAACATGTCATGACTCTTGTGTCATGGTAGACTTAACTTGTAAAGGTTTTAATCTGGAGAGTTGCATTGAGACTTCCAGCACTAGAACTTCTTCCCTTGCCCCACCTCTATAGATTATACAAAGCCATTTGATTTTCGTTTTCCCGAAATATCCAGGAATGCGCTAAGATTTTTTCCCTTTTNTAAAGTAAAGTTTGTTTTTACTTTTTTCACACGTGAGAAATCACAGCAAAAAGCTTTAAAGCATTCATAAGCGATTAAACTCATTTTGGGGTTTAACATACCAAGTCTAGCGTGTAGCCATCTGGGTGAGACCTCACAGAGCGTCCCAGTGGGATCTTCTTTGGCCGTTGCGGGTCTCCCAAACTTGGACAGATAGTGATGTGACTCATGCACCGATGAGCCTAAGTGACCCTCATACTTATCGCGGAGTATTTCGATGTTTAATGTGTGGTAAATGAGCTGCTTCTGCTCGTCCGAAAGTTGAGTGAGGAAGTCAACGGCAGAATCCCGTGTTCCTAGTCCGTCCTTTATTGTCACTACTAATGGACTACTATTAGTTTTACAGTTATTGCTATTAGAACTGCCACCGGTGGGTGGGGAAGGATTAGTATCAGCAGTGTCCCCACTTTTAGAGGAATATTGCCTATTGCTACTGACTAGATAGAGAAATACTGAAGATGCTGACGTAGGGAAAATCGATGAGCATTTTGGCCCACGCTGTTGGACAAAGGGGGCGTGGAAGTTGGTACTAAAAGATATACTCCTTTTGTTTCCCATTAGAGCCTGAAATGATGAAGCTAATTTATCTTGTACTCCAGATGACGTTCTTTTTGTTATTGCCCCGATGAACTTGCCATCTTCTTCGAAATCTCTTCGTGATCCGGGAAAATAGTGGCAGTGGTCATGAAAGAATGGGATAGTTGCCACCGCAGCGGTGGCTGCAGTACATGTCGCTTGTACAGGTGAGATGACAGCTCTCAATAACATTTTCTCTTTTTTTAATGGGGCAATTCAACCAAAAAACGAAAAGACGATTGAAACCAAACTATCTACACTTTTTCACCACTTTTCTGTCCAACTAAACCTATCTTTCAGTTCATCATCGCTTCCTTTCAAGTAACTACAGACAAGTTTGTCCCGAAATGAGAGTAAGTCTCGAAGGTTTCCTGTCTCTAGTTTTTAAAACAAAAATGTCCTTTTTTCTTCCACTTGAACGTTTCTATCTTCAAAAGTTTTCTAATTTGAAACGAAAGAGAGATTTATAAATGGCAAAAATAATGGCAGCTTCTGTTCCCAGGATGTGTAACCAATGTCTCTAAAGCTTGAACTGACAGAGCATGAAGATGAAAAATATGAAACAACTTTCTCCTCAAAAAATATGATGATGATGATAAATGATGTAGCGCGCTATTCACTCCGACAGTAAATCCTTCCTAGCTTGCTTTTAGCTTTTGGCTATGTCGATGTCAGTCTTTCACCCGTAAGAAGTAGAAGCTTCAGGATGTACTGCTTGTTATGAGAAAATTGGCATTATTTCGATTCGTCTCGCATTCAAGTCATTATAATAACGATGAGAGATAATGGGAGAAAGTATGCACAAAAAATACTGGAAAATAATATAGTAATGGAGTGTTTCCCCGGTGAAAGTATGTATTAAGATTTCGCAGGAAAGAATTTGCAAATTTGAATCCCAAGTCAAACTTGTTATGTATCCACGAGGGAAAGGTGAAACCAGCTGCTTCCGTTTTTCTACTGCTTTAGCTGCCTCTAAAAACGTACGATATTATGTTCCACCTTTCTCTAATTGTGCCAGCTGAAAATCAGAAAAAAGAAATAGGTTATTCTTAAGCTATTTTTATCCTCATAGAATTTCTGAAGGATTATTTCAAATTTTTGTTGCCGTGCCTATCTCTTGAATACGCTGCAATCTATCCGTCTTGAAATGAGCCTATATTGTTTCCTGAAACTCTATTTTTCACTTCAATTCTTGCAATTTGAACAGAACAGGATTAAGATTGGAATACGCTGTAGATTCACTGTTTTAGTGTGGTGCGATGTGGGATGCTAATTTAATTTTGAATCTCCAGGGACTAAAAGCCAAGATACTAGGGAAACAGTGAAAGAGTAGCAATTTAAATCTAGCTACATTATTTAGCCTTTGACAGTAGTCTATGTCTAGTCATAAGCCTAGTCACATCTGCCGGCAGGAGAAATTTTGCATGCCGGATACATTCCTTAATGATATTATGCTGTGTTTTTAATAAACGATCCTATTATAAATATTCAACCTTAAAACTAATATATGCATTCCTTTAGCATACTATAAGACCTTATCTGGAAATGCTAATCAATTTTTAGTTTGCTGGGAGTTTTTATGTACGAGTTATGAAAAATATGCGAAGCAAGAAAATAAATGGGCTAAAAAAGTAGACCGTACATGAGTGGATTGAATAAAAGCCTACAAAAAATACAAAAGAGTCGGAGGCTTTCATGCTTACTAACTTCCAACAAAAACAGAACAACCTTGGGTTAACGTCATAATATTTCCACTTTGAGTTCTTATAATGTTTCCTAAGAGCAACCCACGATACGGTATTATCAAATATGCAGTTGAAATTTCAAAATGAGTACTATGTATGTGGTCGGCTTGTTTCATTTATAATTTGAAACATGAGGGACGGATTTTTTACCTAGTTTCAAGTCCCTTCACACTTTTCCCTATTGACGGAATGAGCTTAGGAGAAGAGACAAAAGAATAAAAAGGGTAAATAAATGAAATTTTTCTTTTGGAGCTTTTTAAATTTAAGGCAGCTTGAAAATAATAAAGGAATTTGTTTTGTTTAGAATTATTTTTGTTGTCTGGGATGTTAAAAAAGGTAAAGTAACAGGTATGAAATTGCTTTTCAGCTTTGCTTCTATGTTTTCATTTCTGTTATTTAAATATTTTCCTCTAAGCGTAGGTATCAACCAGTAAGAACCATGAACTCTTTCATTTTCATCATGCATATTTGTTTTCAGGAATAAGTATTTGGTTAGGCAAAGAGTACACTGAAATGTTTGTTTGTTCCTGTTAATTCTGACAAATTCATGCGTTTCCAGGTTACCCAAAGAGTTCAAAGGATTTCTCTCCGAGAGATTTCTAGACAATGTCTTCCAAACATGAAGCGTCAGCCCTAGGCAGATGTGTCGGTGTACTGTGATACGCGTTTGAATGAATATGAATGAGGTTACAACAGTCCTGGTTTTTACAGCTAATTGGGCTCTCATTTCTCATTAGAGATGAAATGGATGAGTTTCCACCGCGCAGTGGTAACTTGACAACAAGAGGAAACGGAAAGAACTACTTCAACATACAAACTTATAAAATTTTGTGTTTCACTTTTACATGGAAAAACGAACGGAAGTGGAACTAGGTGCTTTGGTAACCAATCCTAGCCATAACTGTACTTTGTTGGTTTAGTTTGGTTTCCTTCAAGTTCCTCCACATGTAATCAATATTATGAAAACGGAATAAAAAAGTGACAAATGCAATACAAAATGAGATGACACGGATATGCCATTAGGCAAATGACTAAATGACATGAGGATAATGTATCGTTACAGACAGGCTTTCGGTGGAAATACTAATTTATAATTTAAACGTTGATTAGTAATGGTACCAGTTTTTGCTAAAAATATTCAGGCCAATTATATTAAGATTAAAGAAGATCAACAAATGCAATGGTGCCTGTAATTATACACATGCTTATTTTTTTATGCTTATGGGTTATCGTCTCGTTTGGATATTCTAACCAGCACACTAATACTAATAATTGCTCCACAGAGCGGAAACAATTGTCCTAATTAATGGGACGGAGCGTTCGACCGTGACAGAAACCTCGTTACGAGACGTACATCTGCGCTACATAATCCCATGGAACGTATTTGTCAGTATTCCTCTCTGGAAAAGATCAAATGAGTAGAAAGACTAGAAAGTCCGAATATAGTGACAAGGTTGTTCTATGCCACATATTTCATATAAAAACAACTATGCTTGCGTCATGTCAAGATACAAATGAGAGCGTTCGACCGTGATAGAAACCTCGTTACGTGACGTACATCTGCGCTACATAATCCCATGGAACGTATTTGTCAGTATTCCTCTTTGGAAAAGATCAAATGGGCAGAAAGTCCGAATATAGTGACAAGGTTGTTCTTTGCCACATATTTCATATAAAAACAACTATGCTTGCGTCATGTCAAGATACAAATGAGTCCCTGGTTATTGCATCAGCGTGATGATTTTCACTGTCATGGATGTCTACCGATAATGTTACAGTCCAACTTTGTTTTGGCGGCTTAATGTACGAAATGGGAAAAGTTTTGCGCATTCACACAACAAACTTTAAGTAAATTTTTGGCAGCACTCACTACGAACGGAATGCCAACGGCCGGTATGCTTTCTCCTTTCTTTCTTTACAGACATAAATTAATCCGGTTTATTTTGCTGACTCAAGCCTTGGACATGCCCACTGGCTAGGATAAGTTGTAACTTTGTGTTTTCCTAAAACTGTAATTGTGTCTTAAGCACAACTCCCAAATTCAAACTTGGACTACGACAATGGTTCATGCAAAAAAATATCTAGTGTTTTTTGAGGATCCACAATACAAAAATTAAAAATTTAATTCAAAACTTGGAAAACCCTCAGACTTGAAATACCAAGTACATTCATGGTAATCAATAAGTGCGCGGGTATGAAACCTCCTCCTGTCATGTTCTATTCATATGAATCATTAATCGTATCAAAGTCTGTTACAATGAATCCAAAATTGATAGTTTGATATTCAGAAAACATCTCTTTACCTCCTTTAGATTGCAGAATTGTACAAAGAGTTATATTTCCTTGGTCAGATAAGAATTTTATAACTACTGACCCAATCGAATGTACAATTGAAAGCGCCGACAGTAACTTTTCAAGCCGATTTACTTTGAACTGTTGCCTCAGTATTAACGCCTGTCTTAAACGTTTATATAAAAATTTTAAATGCACTTTCAAAGGCTTTCTTTCTACGTTAAAATATCAAAGACTATAAGAACACTTGATAGCTACACGTCTTATTTGTGTTAGTGTTAGACCCTTTTAAAATTTAAAATATTTAAAAGCTTCTCTCCTCCTCTACTTTCTAATGTACACTAACGTTTTCAAAAGACCACAAGCGTGTAAGGCGATTCGTCTACTTAGAAAAAATATTAGGCTACTTTTTGACTTTATTGTCTACAAATTTTGTAAGACTTAAGAGTTTACTAGGTCTACTATGTAGTACATTAGTACATGAGCTTTGTATCTGTCTGACTGAGATTAAAGCACTTTATGGTCGAGAAGCATTCACGTCTTGATATCTACCTACATACTGTTTACTTAAAATTCTAAATGAAATTGAAAAGTGTACAAAGCATAAAGTAAAATAGTCTTTTTTAACAAATCCTTTCACTCGTCACACGCACACAACCTTTCAGACTATTTCTGTCTTTTCATTTTCACTTGCTTTCAATGTTTCACTATACATAAATTCCTTTACACTATAAACAAAAACAGGAAGGTGACAGATCACATAGAACCCCGTGCGAAATCAAATTTGTAAGCACTGTTCCTCATATAAAATCAGTTTCACCGAAGAAAAATGAACAAAAATGGGAAAATTTTGTGGAAAACTGCCTATAAGAGGAATTCTTTGAGGCGAGGCTTCACTACTACTTGTAAATAAAAAACGAGAAGAAAAAAGTTTCGGGAGTTTTGCCTCATGCGTGGTGTAATATTAAACGGGTTATGGAAATTTTCCGAGCAAAGCACAGCTGATGTATCAGCACAGCAGAAGGGTAAAAAAAGAAGGACGACGCGTGTGTTTTACCATTATGATACTGATACCGACCGATACCTAAAATAGAAGAGAAAAAAATTTACTTACTTTAACACGTTGTTGCTTTGTGTACGAGCACGGGACAAGCAAGTCTGAAGAGATGAAGACGCTACAGGAATCACGTAGACAACCCGATCTCCTCCTAGCTTCCGTTGAGCTGTGCACTGTTCCAGCGTCTCAACGAAACTGAGGACGAGCAGTCTACCTTCACCTGGATTTTCCCAGCGTTCCCATAAACTAAACCAAACAGCGTGAATCCATCAGATACGTATGTACTAAGGCTTTACGAGGGTTTTTGGACGTCAGCACATTTTTTAGAAAATGGGTTGCATTTTATTTACATTATTTATTGGCATTTTGAATTTAAATGCTTGTTTATGGTTATGTAAATTGAATGCGACTCTAGTTTAAGTAGTTTTTAGCTTGTGCCTTGCATACTCAAGTCCAACTTTAACTGTAAATTTGAAAGAGGCTCGTTTACGATTGCATCATAATCGTGGGAACGGGACGATAATCTTTTAATGGTTGTTGTTGGATTAAAGGGAATTCCGGTGGAAATCAGACATAAATTTGGTCTTAAAATATCATAGATTCAGTGGTAAACAGTAGATCGCGCAAACATCAAGTTCTAAAAAACGCTAAAAGGAAGTAGAACAGGGCTACATAAGAAAGACTCTCGAAATTTGTTATTATTTCATGTAAATTGCTCTATAAATTTATTTACTCATTTTACTCTTCGTCCCAATTCCCAAGTCACAGGTTATGCAAGAGTATGAGAGTGCTTTTGGCGGCTGGAGTAGATCTCAAAAACTTGTTAAAAATGAAATGGGTAATTGTGAAATAATCAAGGAATATTTTATGCAAAGAGGATTGCGTAAGCTCTAACCTTCCAAAATATGCATTAAATTCATACCAACTACTGGAATTTATCCACTCATCCACTGGAAAAAATGCTTTCCCCTGAAAATACAGGATAAAAAACCTGTAAACACAGTTTATGTGAAGTTGATTTCCCCCGAAAAACTGTTCTACTTTTTACCGCACCGACATCAAAATAACAAGAGAGATCCTCATATTGTGGAGTACGAGTCTGAATCAAAAATATTATATTGATTTTTATGCTAGGTTAAGTTTTTCCATCATGATATGATATGATAGAGAGAACATGATTCGATTCCTGAATGGAAAAACATAAACTGTATGTTTTATGCAATCGTACCATCTTCCTGTTGGAATTCACAATACGGTTGAAAAATTGAAAATTACTATGGGAATAAAGTGAAAGCAAAGCCTGAAAATATCTAACATTATGTGGGTTTCTACTGGTTTTGAGGTAGATTCCAAAAATTTTTATGCATAATGTATGATGATATGCTCCAGTAAAAAAAGTGGCTATTTCGTACACCTATTTTTAGAGCATTCCTTATGAGTGCTTTTTGCTTTAATACTGTTGCTTTTTGTTCATGCAAAAGTGCACGTTGGCTTTTACTCGGCCCAAAAGATTATGAGATGACTTACAGACAGACAAATACGCACAAGTTCCATTACAGAAAAACGAGGTGAACGAAGCAAGAGTCTAGGAGAGCAAAGTTAACGGTGCTTGACCATACAAAATATTTACCAAGGAGGGTAAGTAAATTCGCAAAATGTGGAATGGGAATGGAATCTGGAATTGCTACTTTGCCAGGTCACTTCATACTTTCAACATTTTGCAAAAGAAACAATCTAAAATCAAGAGCGTGTTTCTTAAATGGTTTTGAAAGGATTCTCAGTCGAATCGCTAGTGTAAGCCATGGGATGGGATGATGGTCCCAAGGCGAATTCTTCATTTCTTAAGCTTAAGAAAAATATTGGAACATTTGGTAAAAAATTCATGCAATTGAATGTTTTGTTCTTAGTAACAAAAGCACACAATATTTTTCTCATTCAGACAATCAGAATACCCCAAAATCCAAGCAATAAGGATCCCAAAGATGAAAATCCTTGAACGCAGGTGTTGCTGTGTTTTAGTTTGTCTAAGTAAAAAAAGCTTTTAATATATTTTCTATTGACCTTTTTCCCAAAGTTATGCCAAGAAGCACGTACGGTTTAGTAGTTCGATGCTCACGTGTCCCTTTAACTTGCATGTTGACATTAAGCCCCTATATTTGAAGTTATAATCACAAAGTGTCCCATTTTTAGCTTTGTTGTACGTGCTCTAAGCAACGTTTCATACAATCGGTGAAATGTGAGAATTTGATAGGAATTCTCCAGGAATTTAGCTTTCATTAAGTTTGAACCTTTTCATATTGTTGAAACATATTGCATACTTGGGATGAATGGTGTAAACCAATGGTTTTTTGCCCGAACAAAAAAAACCAAGGTTGATTCGTTTTTCTATTGAAATTAACTGCGGTTTGGTTTCGCCTGTATTGATCCAACGAGAAAGTCTATTTAGTAACTTGAGTGAGTCAGCACCATTCGGAAACTGTCTAAATGATTAATTTTCTCTACAAGAAAGCAATAAGCCTTTAGCCTAGAAGGAAACATTAATGATGAAATGATAGACTGTATCGCTTTCATAAAGTCTAGATTTTCTAAATTGGAAAGCTATTGCAAGAGAGTAAGAGCCTACTATATCCATGGCTTTCATTTGTCGTAAAGTAGTTTGGATCAATTTTGATTCGAGAGATGAAGTCAGTATGCTGGACAGCAAAGAATTCTGGATTTTCTAGGAATTGGCTTGGACATTACAGCAAACATAGAAAGTATGCCAGGTTCATAAGAACTGCTTCTCTGGTCTGGTTTCAATGAGTGAATACTCTTTTATGGTACGTTAAGATTCCATTCCCAAGCGGTGATAAGGTCTGTAACTACCATGAGAGGCTTTGTTGTGCTGTCCTTTATGCTAGCGATACTTGCCCCATGGCTTTTGAGAATCTGTTCAAAAAATCTAGATTACCTTTCCTTAACACTATCAGTACTTTTGCAGTAATCTTTATGACGGTGAAAAATAGCATCATGGCATTCGTGACACATAACACACACAATGAACAAAGCCAACAGGTCAGTTTTCTAAATTACTATTAGTATGGGTTATATTTTATCTTCAATTTTTAGCTGGATTTATTCTTTGCTGTACGAGTTGCCCTAGTAACGTCGGCAAATCTTGGACTAACGCCGTGTTTATAGATGAACTCTGTCTGGAAGGCTAAAGTGAGATCATCTTCTTGCTCAGCCATGAGTTTTTCATGTTGAACTCTGTTGTAGTCGCAACACTCCAGCATGATATTGTTCAGCATTGTGTCGTCCTCTAAAGTTTTTCAAAAGAAAAATGTTTAACGGCATAAACTAAAGTTTTCTCCTTGATTAAATTATTAATAATTTCTTGATAAGATTAAAAATTATGAATGACAAACCATAAGTGCTAGCATCCCCTTGATAAGGTTCTACTTGGGTTTGAATACCACAGATTGCTTCATTGCTATGGCAGAATTGTTCCGTCGTCCAATGTCCCCATGACATGCCATCGCCTTCGATAAAATCGCTTGGGGTCGACAATTCGGAACAGAAGAATCTAACGTTGTTGGTAGCCGTGTCATCGCCGCTCCATTGGTTAGGTTCAACTCTTACTTGGAATCCCGTGAGTATACCTGAGTCATAAAAAATATTTTAAACTTCTTTGGAAAAAAATTGTAAATTTTGAAATCCGTGCAAATTTCTCTTTTGTATATTTGAAAATTACCTGGATAGCAAGTGAACACGTTACCCCAATCTCCGAAATCTCCTTCAGTGCTTGTAATTTCAGCTGTATCCAGCCTATATGGATCCCCACAAAATAGTCTAATTGCATTCAACGCTGTATCATCTCCAAGAAACTGGTTAGGTTCTGTCTTAAGTTGGAAGCCCTGAGCGTAAGTATTTGGTGGGCACTTTTCAAATGGGCCCCAAACTCCCCAGTCAGTTACTGGTGGTGATGTGATATTGAAATCTGCATGGATAGTTTGGCTACAGTAGATTCCAATGATGGTAAAAATAGTAATGCTTTTTACCAAAGCCATGATGATGATGAGTAGGATACGGAAGATACAATAGCTTTAATGCATATGACTCCAGTTTGCTCCAAAGTCGGAATGTATGTGGGGAAGCTTCAGATGCTTTAAAGTGTCGATGTATTCGTCTAATTTGTTATCATATCATCATCACTTGCACAATCTTTAATGAAATGTGAACATAAGCATAAAATGCTTGAATCTCGATTACTAATTGGCTGTGTATTTGCTAAATCTCTGGGTGTTATCTTACATTTATTCGTAACTTTTCGTAATTAAATTGTTATCAAGTCAGATTTTTAAGTGCATATGACTAATTTATATTATTCAACTACATTTTTATTTGGAAAAATAAATAAATTGATCTTTAAATGATTATTATGGTAGTCTGAGTTTTGAACCAGATTTTTCCGCCTCTGCGCGGGACGCCCTAACCGCGTCGGCAAATTGCTGGCTCACTCCTTGTTTATAAATCATCTCAGTCTGAAAAGCTGGCGTCAGATCATCATCCTGTTGAGCCATGAGTTTTTCATGCTGAACTTTGTTGTAATCACTGCACTCTAATCTGACATTGTTTAGCATTGTGTCGTCCTCTGAAAATGCAGATATTTATGCAAAATTAAATTTGTCAATTCAATGGAATGGAATACCTAAGTTAAGTTCTAGGATTTGAATAAGTACCATAGGTGCTACCATCTCCTTGGTAAGGTTCCACCTGTGTTTGTATACCAGAAATCGCTTGATTACTGTAACAATGTTGTGCTGTACTCCAGTCTCCCCATGACATACCATCTCCTTGGATGTAATCATTAGGATTGGGCAAAGTGGAGCAATAAAACCTAACATTATTTGTTGCAGTGTCATCGCCACTCCCTTTGTTGGGTTCAACTCTCAATTGAAAGCCGTTTAATACTCCTAGAAATGATGTCCAAAAGAATATTTTTTAAGCCCTTGATTAAATTAATTGGATATTAAGGTTATTTCAGCATTCAAAATTCTACTTTGATTACCTGGATAACACGTAAAAACGTTTCCCCAGTCTCCAAAGTCACCAATTGTACTTGTTATGACAGCAGTGTCTGGTCTGTAAGGGTCCCCACAGAAAAGCCTAATTGCATTCAACGCTGTATCATCTCCTAGGAATTGGTTTGGTTCAGTCTTCAATTGGAATCCTTGAGCATATCTGCCAAAGGGACACCTCTGTAACGTCCCCCATATTCCCCAGTCAGTTATTGGTGGCGAGGAGATATTAAATGTAGCCGAGGCAACTGGGCTGCAAAAGAAACCGAGTAAGCCGAGAAAAACTAGAGCTTTAACTGAAGCCATATTGATAAATGGACGTGAACA
This sequence comes from Lepidocyrtinus dapeste, assembly GCA_036850885.1. Taxonomy (NCBI): domain Eukaryota; kingdom Metazoa; phylum Arthropoda; class Collembola; order Entomobryomorpha; family Entomobryidae; genus Lepidocyrtinus; species Lepidocyrtinus dapeste. Next base: position 13,098 of record JAANSQ010001320.1, read on the forward strand.
GGACCGTGTTTTCAAAAGGTTTGATTCGGGATTGTACTCGGTATCGAATTATATACCTAAGATAATGTGTTTTGCATAGCCTGAAATCACAATTTGCGTTACGCAATCAATTGTTTCGGATTAAAACTTAGTTCAAAGTATACATAAGCATGTATTTCGTAATATCGGCAGAATTTTTTTATTCATTCCTCTAGTTGACTCATCACTAAACATTAAACACTTGTCATATGTGCTTATCTGAATCAAAATCGTGAGGCATTTACTCTACATGAAAACTAATTAACGTAACCATCATTTAGCTAGAAATGATATCTACTTATGATGACAATTGAAATAAACATGTTTTTTTTCTGTCTACATTTTGGGTGATAAAATTTCAATTAAGTGGAACAAAACGTACAAAACATTCTAGTGGAAATTATAAGCATACATCGCATTATGGCTCAGGAAAAATAAAGATAAATAATGTCATGAAAAGTATATCTATGCACAATGCGACAATATATGCATAATTTACTATATTATTTAATTATTAACCTAAAAAAGCTGCAGTTGTACATAACTTTCCTAGCTTGTGGGCATGTTTTCTATTGTACGAGGAAATTTCTTCCAGCCATATTGGTCTGACTTTAAAACCTTGGATGGATTTTAATTTTTTAAAAGTCATATGCTCTTTACAAGAACACAAAATTTTTCAATTTCAATTTTCAATTCAACTTCAACAAAACAATCCCTAATGTATACATAAATCAATCCATGTTTTTAACCAGCCAAATTATTGAAAGCTTGTTACTATCTTCCTGGTGAAAGTTGGCTAGAAAATTTTTTGCATTAAATATTTTACAGAATTGTACTGAGGTCGATATCATAGTTCTTGTTCTGAATAATCAACTTAAACTTTGAGGAATAGTTTGAATTGGACGCGTTGGACGAAAAACTGAAGATCTTAACTGCATAGTCAAAAATTGTCAAGTTTCCTAAGGGTTATATGTAGTTCATAATTACTAGATAAAAATTTTATTGCCACCAAAAATTAACTAAACTCATCTGTCCCACTGATTTTGTGCCATAACCACTTTACAAAAATATAAGCTCGAACCTGCTTTACTGTCATTATTTTCATAAGAGGTTAGTCAGGTTAGTGTGAGCAGCGTCATCAAAATGAAAACTTTCAGTGATTCTCCGTGCAGTGTATTATTTTCATCGTATGAAAAAGTGTTTCATTTGGCAAACCGTTTGGCTCCGCAAATCTTAAACTGGAATCGAAAAATGAAAACGTTTGAAGCGGGGGATCCCTCAAGCACCAAATATTTAGTTTGGTACTTTAATGCCTTTGTCGTTGTTGGACTGATTGCATTTGGTTCTTGCACTCATGTTATATTGACTTGCACGCTGAAAAATGCAGCTCAAGGAATAATGGCTTTCACCTTGGGCACAATGAGTATCCTATTTTGGGCTGGAGCTGGAAACTTGATTTGTTATTCGCAAGCCTATGTTCACGGTTTTAAGGAGCTTCAGCGTTTGGAAATAAACTTGAAGAAATTAAGATACAATGGGTCGTGGAGGGGAAAAGAACTCGAGTGGACGCACACACATATTGCTATGCTAATCGTGGTTCTTGGACTAACTGTCATTCCATTTATATTGGTGCCTTCTGCTCTTGCGACTAAGGTGGATCCATTTGAGTATACGCTTCCTCGCACTATCCTTTCCAAACAATTTTGGTGCTCTATGGACGACACCCCAACATCAAAGGATGAGAATTGTTACATAATACTTGAAATCGCACAATTTTGGCTGAGATGTGCATTGAGCGTGCTTTGTGCATTCGAGACATGTCGGTTTTTTGCCTTTTTTCTCCCGTTCGTAGTATTCATTCTGGAGATTATAAGCAATTGTCTACGTCTCCTACGTAAACTTCCACTTCTCAAGTTGAACGTTACGCTCAACGCATACAACGCGTTAAACGTAGCCCATACAATATTCAAAGTGGGACTAAACAACGTCATATTGATTTTAATGGCAGATGGCTTCATAATCGCAACTAGCTGTAATGTAGGAAGCATAAAAGGATTTCATATTCTACCTATAGAAGTTTACTGGTTATTACCCAGTGTTTCCGCCATCAGTATTTTCTTTATTTGTGTCTTGCTATCAGTGGGGATTCAAATCCACAAAAATTCTGAGTCATTCATTAGAGAAAAGAAGAAGAATTTTTGTCTGCACGTGAATTCAAAATCACATCGTTTTCATTACCGAATAATGTACAGAAGATTGGGGCTTATGAGACCAATGACTGGTTCATTTGGAGAATTCTATCCACTCAAAAAAGGATCCGAGACTGATTACCTCTTTGCCTTGTCCTTAAGGACATGTGATGGTATTATGATGTTGAATATGATATAAAGGCATTTTGATGTAAATGGTTCAAATTTGTCAAGGTTTCATAATGAACTAGCCAAATAGTTCATGTTCGCAGTATTGACTTGACTTTAGCGTTATGAAAAATTTTCTGTAAAAGAAAAACAGTAAAACTTAAACTTTGCATGAACGTAATTTGATTAAATGATAAGCATTAC